>JAPMOR010080749.1:146169-181855 GCA_026543865.1 Argiope aurantia | reverse complement strand
TAAATGCGCTCCATAAAGCTGCTGCTTTTAGCCTTTTCTCATGCTTCGAGAGAAGGGATAAATATCCTTAATGCTTATAGCATTCTCTTAAAGATACATAAGATTCTTGCTCCTAAATCGACATGTATCAAAGAAATCCCTATAAAAATCTCATAGTAAAATCATCGAAGGAAAAGATTTTGGTCCGATCTGCTCTTGTGTCGGGATGTAGACTGACGCATTTCTCACCTTTTATTCTTTGTTGTTACTCATGTGGTGAAATAAATAGAAGTTTAAAAATTTCAAAAGTTTCTTCTGTTCGGCCAGAACATATTTCAGAAGTTCGGCCATTTATTATAACTGACACATTCGTGAAATTTGTATAATATAATATAATGATGTATGACAAACAATGTAACAACAATATATCACAAACATAGTCTTTTTATAGAAGAAATATTATATTTTCGTTAAACAAAAATTATGTTAAAAATTTATATTTCAAGAAATTTCTATCGTTATCAAATTTAAAATATTCCTGCTATCTGAAGGAGATTATATCTTTTCTTAATTCTCTTTCAATTTTATTTCTAAATGAAATACATATGTCCCGTTTTTCTTAAAAAAAATTATTTAAAATAAATTTTTGCTATGTAAAAAGAATGAAATCCCATTTTCCATACCAAAGTTTCACTATTCTTCTTGGCTTAGTCCCATGTCAGGTTTAAAACGGCTAAGAATAGAGAACTTTTACGAAAATCTACAACTGTAGAATCATTGGTACACAATTTATAGATTTTCTGTAAATAATTGGATTTTACTCATATTTTTTAGAATACCGCCTACATTAATTTATTTTATGCAAAACTTCCAATGATGGCGATTTTTAATTTCAAGATAATTTAAATGGAGCACACATCTTTCTTAAAATAGTATTATCAGGCATAACAGAATATTGAAGTTATCGGGATTTTTTCTTCAAAGTTAAAATAATTAGGGGAAGCTTTTGTGAAATACTGATTTCATTCACTTCTACATTCTGTTATCATCTCGAGATAATTTGATAATTTCGAAATAATTCTTATATTTCATTCAGCACGAACACCTCAAATATCTGTTTTGCTCATATTTAATTACAAGTGCAGTCGTAAATATAATCTTTTGTGAAACGTGAGCGAACTGAAGGAAAGGGTCTTGATGTTTTGCTGAAGCAGCCGAACTAATCACAGATAATATTAATTATTTTATAGTGACAATTAAAAATATCATTAGGAGGAAATAAACAACACTCAACCTGCAGTTTGTAAGGCTTCCTATTTTTTAAAATTAAATTTTATGTTCCAAAAACGTCAGTCTGTTGACTTGCTTTCAAATAAATAAAAGTCAGATAGATAATTCTGGAAAAAGTCCTCATGAATTGTTAAGCGTATCATAAATTGTTATCAATTTCATTTTGTTTTCATTTTGTTTTGAGATTTACATATTTCACTTGATATCAAATCAGCCTCCATGTAGAATTTTTCGAAGAAGGATGAAGAATAAATAAAAACGTATTAAAGAAAAAGAAATAAGCTGACCAAAGAAAATCTAAAAAAGAATTCAATAATACATTTACAAAAAATGTGGTTTAAATATTGGATTGTTTTTTATGAAATAACATGCTAAAAAGTTCTGCCCTTGACATTCTATTATATCTAGACAATCTACATCGTCTTCTCTGTTCTTCTTCAGTCCGTCTTAGAACAATTCGCAGAATGTTATAATGTAAGAAGAAAGGTAACATGCCTTCGAAGGCCACAATGGTCTGCAATCTCGTAACCCTCATAATATAGTGTAGAAAGCCTTGTATGGATTTTGGATATCTTCTTGTTCACCAAATCGATTGGAAATTTAGCACGGATCTACAATTTTAGCCACAACATCACAAAATAATTGTTTATGAAATAACATGTTGAAAAGTTTCATCCACAACTTTATTATTTCTAAGCAATCTAGCATCTTCTCTGTTCTTCTTCAATCCTCCTCTTATCCTTTGAGCAATTAGCAGGATTGTATAGTGGAGGAAGATAGGTTACAAGCCTTCGAAGTCCATAATAGTTTACAACTATGTGAGCTTCATAATATAATGGATAAAAGCTTGTATGGATTTTAGACATTTTCCTGTTCCTCAAATTGATTGAAAATTTGGCACGAACCTACAATTTTAGCCACAACATCACAACATAATTCTTTTAAATGAAATATCGTGTTGAAAAGTTTTACCCTCAATTTTCTGTTATATCTAGACAATCTGACATCTTCTTCTCTATTCTTTTTCCATCATCTTCTATATCCTGTCAAAAATTAGCAGGATGTTATAGTATATTAAGAAAGGTGACAGACAAGCTCTCAAAGGCCACATTGGTCTGCAAGCACGTGAGCTTCATAATATACTTCATAAAGCACACTTCATAATATAGTGGCCTTGTATGGATTTTGGACTTCTTCCAGTCTACCAAATTCATTGAAAATTTGGCACGGATCTTCAATTTGAGTTAGTAAATCACATACCAAATTTTAATTATTGAATAATTGCGTTATGAGTTATCACGTTCAAATGTACACGATTACACAGATAAATAAATGGTCACTCCTTTATTAGATTTGGTTTAAATAATGCACATTTACAATTTAGGTAATAAATCTATGTACTAAATTTTGCTGTATAAGTGTCAGTATTTTTGAGAAATCATATTCATATACATACTGACAGACACATTTCATCCAAAATTTATTAGAAATCAATCAATCAAATGATAGGACCACATACCAAACCCTATCACTCTGGTTTAATTCGTTTATGAGATATCATATTTAATTGCAAACAAATAGAATTTCAAAAATGTGTTTGTTTGACTCAAGGAAGTCTGAAGAATGGGGATTCGGCAAAATCTCAATGTTGAATCCATGTAATTCGAGTATGAGAAGGTAAAAATTAATTTATTCTTTATACGACTGCAAAACCCGAATTTGAAAACAAAAAAATATAACATTTTATTATACTTTTTTAGCTTATTTTGTACAATTTAGCATGTAATATTTTATTCGCAGAAATTCACAAGGATAAAAAAAATAATAAGATGGAACTGAACCCTTTCATTAAAAAGAATGCATCCAGGAATAAATATCGCATTTTAAGAATAAAAAGATATATGTATAATTGATAAATACATCACGCTTTAAGCCCTTAACCGGTTTGTCTTTGTACTTCGCTGGCATTGCTTTTCCTCATTTTTAACTTTTAAACAACAATCAAGCCATTCATAAATGTTATGATTCAATACAAAAATTAAATTGAATGCACAAATTTCTCAATCATTTGATGGATTTCTGTATGAATTCAAAACGATAAAAAAAATTTCAAAACGGAAAATATCATCTTATTAGCTAGCAGAAAAAAATCAATAAAAGTTTACTTTTCGTGTGTCAATCTTTCAGACATTTTTTTTTCTATTTTAATAAATTTATTGCTGTTATCAATGAGTTTATGACAATTTTCTAAATTCTTTTAACCTTCTTTAGTCAAAAATGAAATACTCACTTCTGACCCACTTTTCAATGATTATTAATAAAAGATTACAAAAACTTATTCGTTTGCATTAAAACACACTTCGACATTTTAACATATATTTTACATTGCATTATAGTATCTTAAAGAAGGTTTGTGTGCCAAATCAATGAACTTGAAGGTAGATGAAATTGGAGAAAAGTGCCCCTTATCACTTCTTTCTCAGTAGTCTTCTCCTCAAGTAGACAACAGACTAACGTAAATTGTACGTCTGTCTACTTGATAGATTGACAGCCAGTTATTCCAACAGGGAAACAAATTCCGGCGTCTCATTATTTCTCTTGCCATCACTTAATCAAAGAGCATCTCTCGAAGAGAAAACGAATGGCTTCTGGCTCAGATCTTCGCAGTTCGAATTTTCTGCAATCCAACTTCTTTTCCTCTTCTGTTGAGATACTATTTATTAGTATGCTCTTCGTTCGAAAATCATGTTGTTGTAGGTTTCAAAATAACAATTGAAATACGTTTTAGCTTAAAATTATTTAATCCATCTGCATTATATGCTTCAACTTTTGCTTTGCTATATCTTTTAAGCCCAGAGCTTTAAACATCATATGAAAGAGCTTTAAATATCATACATGATAAATATACCCATAGAACATTACAATTAATAAGGATTTCTAGGTATCTATTTAAAAAAGTTGCAGTCCTTTTAAAATAATAATCTTTGATTGGAATTCTTCACTTATTTTTATTATTGGTGGAATAGTATATTTAGAATCGTCAGAAAATACATTAAACAAATAAAAATCATAGACGATTTTGAAATTTTACATGTAAAGCAATGGAAGCCTAGTCACAACTTTTATGCTATTGAAGTGGGAAAAACACCGAAAAAAATAGCTACTTTTTATTGTTGTTTCCTATACTAGCAGGAAAGTTTTACCTCAGATAGTGAAAGTTACAGGAAATATAGTTGAGTAGACGTGAGAAAAACTAAAATTTCGTCTGGCGTCCAAAATCGAAGAGCTCTTATCTTAAATTGAAGTAGAAATTCTAATCTTTTAAAAAGTAAGCAGCTTCTCTTAAGATATTCCTATTTTTATTTTCACAGACAATTTTTATAGCGCCAAATGGCTGTTTATTTTTATTTCAATAGACAACGATAGATTTAAAATGTTGATTAAATAAGATGAAGTTAAAATTACACAGTTAATTCAAAATTTATATACTGATTTCTCTTTCAGGCAGGCTAAAGTCTTAATTGTTTTTAAAGCATGTGATAAAACTTGATTTATAGAAAAAACATGTGAATTATTTTTTGGAATTTATAAATAAAATATAATTCTAAGTATTCTCAATAATAGAATTAAAAAAAATTATTAATAGGTGATACAAATATTATGACGAAGAAGCATCATTTATTTCACTGAGCATTGTCAAAATGAATATAGTAATTTTCTACATCCACACACATCTTTCGATTCCAGGAAGAATTTTTTCTAAAAAAAATCAAGAGTGTCTTTATAGCATGTGAGCGAATTTGATTTATAGAAAAACCTTGTAATTTATTTTTTGAATTTATAAATATTATATAACTCTAAGTTTTCTCATTAATGGAATAAAAATAATTATTATCAACTCTAAATCCAAATGAGATGACGAAGAAGTACAATTTCTTTCACTGAGCATTTTCGGAATGAATAGAGTAATTTTCTACGGCCTCACGCATCTTTAGATTCTAGGAACAATTTTCTCGAAAATACGAAGCTACTTCCCTGAAATTAAGTCTCACATCACCGTGGAACTCGTTGCTGTAATTCACCAAAAGGCGAAATGCATGTCGTCACTGTAGACGACACAATTAAGGATCTGGAATTGGCCACATGTGTGTCTTCAACGAATTTTCTTCCGCTGCATGCTTCATAGTTGCTTTGGGCAAAGAATTAGTTGCATCTCAATTAGGATTTTGTAGGAATGCTATGGTTCGTAGACTCAGCAAACACAAGAGATTTCTAAGTTTTAAAAAAATTATAAACATTTAACCAAAGCAGTACCATAAGAGAGGGACGTTTCAAACTACAATTTTCTTATTTCGCTAGTTACTAAAATTTTCTAGTCCGTTCAATAATACAGTGTGATAAGTGTTCATTATCTAATATGCTATTTTTTTTTTCAAAATTAAGCATTTATACGATTTTATGAAATTGGTACGAATGGGGGGGGGAGTATTTTTAAATAGATCCGCTTTAAAAAAGTAAATTTTATTCATTCATAGAATATTGCAATTTATTTCATTTGTTAAAATATGTTATCTTCCATTTTTGCACATTAACTTAATTTTAAAAATGTGTAGCATTTTTCCAAAAATGCATTAATTCTAAACAATTAACGTCAAATGTTGTAATTGAAAAATAACATTATGATACTTAGCATGTTGTGTTTATTTTTAAAGCCCTAAACAGGGTTCTCCATCAATTTCTTCTTATACATACGCATTACGTCACGTTTCGAGCATCCGAATATGGTTTCAAAAACTAGTAAACATTTTGAGGTAATATAAATCCCATGTAGGTTCAAAAAGATTTTGAACCTACATGGATAGATATCTTCTGATATCTATCCATGTTAATCTTCTGATTGGCTCCAACATTTCGTACCAAATTTCATTCATCCTACTTGTATGGGTTTTGAGCTATTTTCTCCCATATACATGGACAAAAAATGCATAATCTGCTCTTTTGCCCTTTTAATTGAAATTTTAGATTTGAAGTTTCTACGCGAATAATATCTATTAAAATGAACATATTCAGCTTATGTTATTTTTAAGAATCATTTTTATAGACAGATGGAAATAGTTAAAAATATTTTTTTAATATTGAGAAATCGAAAAATGTGAAGGCTGAATAATATATAGTAGAACATCATATAGTAAGTACATCGTATAAGAGAAAGTAAAATTCCTTTGTTTTTATATGTTTATAAATTGACTTCGTAATAATAACTCCTCATTCGATATTCTTCACAAAAGAAATAAATTTCAAAAATGTGAGGAGATTAATTTTTTAATGATATAAAATTGGCAATATGGGGATAAAAATTATTTCTAAGGAGAATTTCATAAATACAGTTTCAATTAGAAAATTATTTACAAAATTGTTTCCTCTGAAATAATTTTATGTATATTTATAATCTTAGGAAATATTGTATATGGTAGTAATCATTTCCCTAAGTGCCTAAGGATTATAACTGAAGTGCAAGTACCAAAGTTGTTCTTGTCGATATCAATGATTTTGACTTCTATGAATAGGTTCGAGTTGAAAAATATGCCAACGACTGGCATATTTTTACTTTCTTTTTAATGAATACCTTAATCCGATTAAACTTCAATGTAATCTACAGAAGTAAATGAAAAAAACGTTTGCTATGACTGAGGATTCTCATAGAAAAACAAGGCAAATATTATTAATATCATCATTGAAATACCAAATAAATAATGTTTAAAAAAGTTTTAGAAAATTTAATTGATGCTTTTCTATTAATGAAGAATTATATTTTTCTTATGGCTCAAAAAGAACTATGATTTTTTTTAACTCAAATCATGAATGATTGAAAAGTTCTTACTCTTACATTTTAGATTGTATGTCACTGCTCATGCCAAGATTGATGGATACGTGTCATGAAACTAGAATATTATTTTAATCCTTTTCCTTTAACTTCTCAAAGGAAAATGTTTTATTCGAAAGAAAAAATACGTACTATCACGTCTGGCTTTAAAAAAAGGGAAATACTTCTAAAGTTTTAATACTCTAAAATAATGTGAACTTATTATTTTAGAGTAATAATAAGTTCAAATTATTAGTCTATGGATTGATAGATATGAGTTATGATACTGAAATATTTTTTGATAATACTCTAATATAATATGAGCTTATAAATAAGACAACTGTCAATAAAAAATAGAAAAAAAATCAATAAAAAATATAAATCAAAAGAAAATAGATAAAAATAAATAATTTGTATAAAAATAAAGAAGACTAAACAATTTTTCTTCGAGTAATCTTAACTAATATTTGGTTGAAAATAACAAGCACCTACGGTTGAGAATTGGTGTCACTCGTATATGTTAGAATGGAAGGCATATGTCGTTGGAGAATTCTTTCAATGAAATATTCTTTTTTCTTCTGTTTTCTCACTTGAATATATTTTATATGACAGAAGCAATGCGTACTGAGAAAGATCGGATCTTTATTTTCCTCTAAATTGAAATGCTTCATAAATTTAAAAAACTTTGAAGTATGGATTTCTAATAGTTATCATTCCAAAAATCCTCAACGAAAATACGCACAAAACTTTAATCACATCAATAAGATATTTGGATGAAAAAATCAATGAAAAACATCAATCACATCAAAATTAATTATACTCTTAAGGTCAGTTTATATAGAATATTATTAAAAAATTTAAAACCGCCGTTAAAATCATGAATTTATTATTTTTATTAATTTAGTATTTTTTCTCGCATTTAAATTGTAACTTATTAATGATTTAGATCTAATCGTTTCAAGATATATTTTAAATTTATTTTTCATCCAAGTAGTATTGATTGTAATATTTCTCTCCTGCCTACGTAGAAAAGAAAACACAAAGAAGACGCATACCATTCCAATGTTCCCTTCGAATAACTTCAAAACCTGAATCGCTTTATAAAGCCTTTCTCTTACATCAATAATGCATTAAATTTTCACGGTGGAATCGAAAAAGAAAAAAAAACTCTCTGTAACAACCAATAATTGGTAAACTTATGGAGCTAGAGTTTTCTCAACTAATTATCGACGAAAATCCTAAAAGTCCATACTGCCAACGAGCATTTCGTATTAATTTCACTTTCATATAGGGCCACTTTGAAGACCTCCCACTTCCCTCTGCGCCACTTCCTCATAGGTCACGTGGTTTTTGGCAGATTAATTGTTTCCCTTCTCTTCCGCTCGGAAAAATGTCTCGAAACTGTAACCGAATCGATATAATGGGATAATACTTCATCGTAATCGATATCGGTCTTCGGAATCGCGATTAAGAATGTTGCTATGTTCTTTCAATATGTTTCGTACGCCAATGGATTTTTTTTTCATTTAAGCTTAGTTTTCACAACTTATGAATTGATTGTGGATTCCACTGATGAACATAATGGAATTTTTTTTATGCATTTGAAAATGCGTAAAAAATTGTAATCATACTAACCACGAAGATATAGAAAAGTAAATACTGAATTAATTTTTCCAGTACAAGTATTACATTTTATTTCTTGGGGGGGGAAAGGCATTATCTCATATCATAAAGGCATATACTGTTTGAATAACTTTTAATTATATATTTATTTGATACAAAAATTGATAACGTTTAGATTAAATTCTCTATTATTTAGTATATTTAAAATAACATTATTTCTAATGAAATAATGAATTATTTTTTTAAAAATTAAAGCCACTTTTTACGTTATATTTTGTTTGCATTATGCTATTTATTGATACTATTCAGTGTACATGAAATTATGTCTCCATCTATTAAATTAAACCTTTAAAAAATTTCTCTCAAAATGCTTACAATATATTTATTTATTGATCTTCCTTTATTTCTACTGTGAATTTTTAAAACTTATTGCAATAGTAATATTCATTAAAAATTGGTCGGTCAGTATTAAAAAATTTTAAACAATGAACAAGTATGAATCATGGAATGAAAGACGTTTTAAAAAATATAGGAATAAATTATAAAATTTATATGTTTTTCAGTTAAAGTTAATTGGAATTACATGGAGTTTCAAATTAAAAACCTGAATAATAATTGCATTTTCTAAAAATTTAAGAAATTTATTGACAAATCTCCATATTATTGAACATTTTTTGAAAATTGCTACTAATATAATGAAATGCTTCGATTACAAAACAAATTGTTATTTAAAATGATATTATGAAAGTGATATAAGTATGTTTTATATTAGTAAGATATAATCATTATGAGGTATAGTGATCTATTAAGACAGTTATAATCTTTTAAATTCAATTTCCTTTCATTTTAAGACTCCATTTATTCGATTCCTTTATTAGTTCACTCTCTCCCTATATATATTTATATATCTTGTTCAAATTTTCAATCGTTAATAAAATACTTTTTATTCATCCACTCAAGTTCAAATAATTTTTTTTAAACTTGCACTGGATGACACTTGATGTTAATACAGTTTTTTTCAAATATTAATTCATTAATTATTGAATGTAATTAGTTTTTAATACTTTAAATAGTGATTTAGCGTTTGTTATGAAAATTGAAATCAACAGGCAGTAGCTAATTCGGGAAAATGCAAGGATTTCAGTACTTTTCATGTGAATGTGAAGTGTGCGAGTTCAAATCATGCGAAAGTAGGAATTGACTTTAAATATATATTACTTGTTTTTATTATTATTGTAAAAAAATGTTTTTAATGTAATATTTATTATTATAAAATATTTTAATTAAATGTAAATTATGTCTGTAATTTAATTTTTAAAGTAAACTTTTTTAATAGTTGGAAATTCACACCCAAAGTGTTTATTGAAATTGCATGAGTTTTCAGATTGAGAATTGCTCAAATTTGGAATGTCTGATACATTTTAGAAATTTATTACCAAAACTTCACAATGTCGAACATATATTAAAAATTGTTTCGCGATGAAATAGTGAACTAATTCTATTGCAAAAAAAACTGTCTTTCAAAACATATTTTTCTTTTGTCTAACAAAATATAACTTTAAAAAGTTCAATGTATGATGAAGATACTGGCGGAATATGATCGTAGCAGCAGAAAAAGTTATTTTTATTTCGTTTTTTTGCGGTAGTTCACAGAATAAAAATGTATTCAGCTTTGATCTAGTATTTCCAAAAGATGGGAAGAAAGGTATGTGGCCTTGCATAAAACATTCACCAATACATAATGTATCAGTCAGGTGTTCTATCGGCTCACTCCTGGTTTCGTATATTCAGCATTTTCTGAATTCTCCGCTAACATCAGGCTTGATCTACTCCAGACACACAGACTGTGAAGCTTCATACTTTGTAGAAGGTCTTAGATATAAAAGAACAAAATGCTTGTCAGTTTGAATGAAACTCTATCGGAAACTTTTATTAAATTTCGATACAAAAATTCCAAAGAGAAAAAAAGATATTTTTGAAGAGATATTGCTGAAAATAATAAAAGAGAAGTAGATATTTTTTTATTATTTTTTCAACGTTAATCTGGCATAAATTGTATGATTCTTTAAAGAAAATGAGCTTAAAAATTTCATATTCAGATAATTTTTCTTACAAATTAAAAAAAAATCAGTTTTGGGTGTGGATTTGTTTAAAAAAATGAATAAATGACTATGGAATTAACATCGCAACTTTATAGCAAGAATGATTCGATCACTTTCATATAATTTATAAGAAATATATTTAATTAAGGCTAAATTAACGACGCCATATTTTAATATCATTACAAAACAAGTGTTTGTGGCATATTTACTGGTGAATGAAAAGCATTGCATCAAACGTATTTTATATTTAAATATTATTGAAAACAAGGAAACTGAGGAAATAAAATTTATAACACTGCAAACTTAAGTTTTTAAACTTTAAAATAATGCATTATTTTTGCATAATTTTGTTCCTCAGTTTTTAAGTAAAATAAATTAATCCTGTTTAACTTTTAATCAAAAATCTAATTAAATGAAAAAGAAATATCTTTAGTGAGTAAATATTATTTAATAAGTAACGAATTGAAGAATTTGATGACTCTAGATCTAACGGTTTATTCTATAAAGTATTCCGAATAATTTTTAATCGCACATATAACATTACATTTGTCATATTTTATAGGAAGAAAGGCGGATTGAAAGCATTATATATTTAAAATACTATCAAACTGAAATAACTCATATCATTAAGGAATCCTTATGGTGAGTCTCAATAACGGGTTAATACTCTTTTTCCTATACATAAATGCATTAATCAGCAATAGTAAAATAGAGAAAAGTTATGCAAAACAGTACATGCAGTTAACAACAGCACATAAATGGATAATAAATAATTACAACAGCAGAAACAATTCAGATAAACTTCGGAGCAGATCAACACTCCAAGAAGAGACTTCGCTCAACTATTCATTTTAGTTCGATTCATCTGACTACGCTTTCGATTCGTCTTCTGGTCACTTTATGTCTCTCGAAATTTTATAATCTTCGTGACAGGATATCTATAACAAACTTTATCACAAAGATTCTTGAGTATTGTTTCCTTCACTTTTGTCCCCAAAGTTGTCAAAGGGCCATAACCTCCAAATCATGAACCCGCCATCCATTCAAAAGGTATTACTATATATATAAAACTCTTACCAAGAGACTTAGGCACAAGAAAGCAATATTACGAATTTTTAATAATATTATGCCGAATTTTTATACTCGAAATGTACAAAAAAAAAATGTAATAATCAAAATTCTGTCTTGAAATTTTAAAAAAATTCAAAAGGTTTAGTAGCTTAAATAAAAATTTGTAGAAATATATATAGAGAAAATATATACCTTAATTTTGAATTTTGTGGATATAAGTGGTTGCATACGAAGCGATTGAAATCATCTTCAAAGTGAGATATTTGTTCGAACTACACAGTTTTTATTTCCATGGCTCTTTCAGAGAACCATATAACATGTACGCCAAGGCTAGGTGTAATTTAACTATCGTAAGTAAATTTTATTGATTTATTTACTAAAACTATCTAGAGTAATACCTTGATGAATAATAAGATTATGTAATACGTGATACCTTTGACTCCAGTCTTAAATCCACTTCATAAATTGAATTCCTTTCTGGATGGCTCACAGAATTATCAAATTCATTATTCCGATGAATATTCGTAAATTCCTTTGAACTTAGAACATCCCGATTCTTATTATGAAATCAAAATTATTTCAATTATCGTAACGCATGTGAGTAATGGCTGCGATTATACAAACTACTCAGTTTGCACAATTTCAATGGAATTGCCCTCTCAAGACTCATAATTTGGATTCGCATTGACTTCGAAACTGAGAGCCTTTTCGGAATGGGCTTAAATTTAAATCATCAAATAATGATAACTGAGTGTAACAGTAGTTTCTAGTAAATCTACTGAATTTCTCAGTGCTTAAAACTTTTCGGCTTCTTGAATATTAAGTCATCAAGAATGACTTGAATTCTAATGAGATAATGGACCTCCAGGGCAGTGGAGTGATTAAATCAAATCAATATTTCTAATTTACGGAATGATGTTAGATATAATTAAGAAAGGAATAACTAATGCAAGTGAAATCAGGTACATTAAGTCATACCCATTGCTCTCATAAAATTCTATGGTAATAAGAATATTACGAAAAATGATTGAGTTTATTGGTTGCTAGGATCGAATCGATTTATTTCTGCAAGTTTTCCAATAATATTCTTCTTAGAATATTTCCATTGTGTCCACAAATGAATATTATACGTTTTACTTTCTTACATCTAATATAGAGGGGTAAGAAGTGAGCAGATTAATAGTGCAAAAGCATTGTTTAAAATTATTGTGTGAGAATATTATTGAAAAAATAAAAGCAATCCTTCAAACAATTTAATTTCGAAGAAAAATCTAAAAATATAATTATTTACAACAATTGCGTTGATAACAAATAATTGCAGCGTTATATACAAACCAGGGTGAGAAAACACCCTGGGACATCATCGCAGTTAACCTCGAACACCCTCTATAACTGTTATCCAAAAACAGTGATCCAACTACCCTCACATAAAACTATGTAAGGGCGCGATTGCAAAACTTTCTCAATGCTTCATATGCGAGAAAATTAAAATAATTTTAAAAAATCTGAATTAAAAAAATTGCTTTACTGCAATTAACTGCATTAAAACTTATTTTATGTTTTTAAAAATATATAATCATATTCTCAATTCTAAATAACCTGTAGAGTACCAAGCTCAGGATGTTTTATATTAATATATAAAAAATTGCAATAAGGGTTAATCTCCAAAATAAATATCGAAATAATATAAATTCACCATCAAGCTAAATAAATCACAACTCAATGATATAAATAAAAGAATGGTATAAAAAAATCAAATATCTTTTTTTACTGAAAGTTGAGCTTACCAGAAATTCATCGCACTACATATAATGTGCGTTCTATATATGGCATATATAGAAATTACTAATATTGACAAATTGTGATTTTTTTTTATATTATAAATTAGAAGACGAAGTTGAAAAGAATAAACTTTTATTATGATCACAAGGAATTATTTTGTTCTTGATAATCAGGGGGAGGGGAATTTCGTTGCATCCGCACACTACCTTACCTACCCTACTTTACCTACTTTTTTTTCATTTTAATGAAGGAATCAATAGTGTGAGAATTAAAGATGAAAGAACCAAAAGCTCGATATATTACACAGTCTGATTTACAATGAGCTTGCATGTGCGTACTGAAGTTTTGTTTTGTCGTTAAATTATTGGGGTGGAAATATAATTTTTATTTCCTCGTATATGAAGAAGAAATATTAATTAGATTCAAGTTTTGACGATTCTCCACTGTTGAGTCCGAAAAACATACTTTTGAAATTATATCTGCCTGTTCATATGCGATCACGATAAATCAAAAGATTAGTCAGCTAAATGAATTCGGTTAAAGGTCTTTACACCAAATTGTAGATTTCTATTAAATTTTATATAAACCCCTTCAAAAGAAGTTTGACTGTCCAAATAAAAATAATTACAATAACTGCAAAATGAAGGGACCTAGATAGAAAAATGTGTTATACATATATAACATCCCGAATGCATATACCTACTAAATTTAGAGCAACATCTATGAATGGGTTGACCATCTCTCTGTCTGTATTTGTAAGCATATAAAAGACAATAATTTATTTATATTAAATTTGGCGTGTGATTTTGTGACTACATAATTGTATGTCGAATTTTGGTTGGGAAAATGTATTCAAAATACACATCTGATATTCTTTTGCTTGTATATTAACTACATTCCAGCAGATCATCAAACAGTCCACAAATAATAGGCTTTTTCATAACTATTACCAACCAATGGTATGCGGTTACCATAATCATAACTGACTACTCCTATCCATCCGAAGACACACAGAAAAATCCGCCCCGACAACAACACTGGCGGGGGATTTATGATTGAGTCTTAATCGTCATCGCAGGCCACGGTACAATCTTTTCCTTGGGATGCACGCCCCGTCATTGATACGAGATAGCCTACCTTCACCATTTCTGTACCCAATAGGGTGGAGAGAACCAATCACCAAACCGGAAGCTTCTTATCCTCATTTCTGAGGTGCCACCTCCAATGGAAGATGATATGCGGCTAAAATTACATGAGTAAATTTATTAGAAAAAATTTCAAATAAACCACTCCTGCTTATTTAAAAAAAAAGATAATAGAATATATCTAAATAATATATCTCCAAAAAGTCTTTCCATAAATAAAATATGAATATTGTACATTTTCGAAAGTTTAAAACTGCTTGCCAAATCCAATACTCATAACAGGATTTGAATGAATTATTTGTATGAAGTAAAGATAACATTTACTTGTTTCACGCTTCAAACAAGATTTTATCTCACCAACGGATTAGATGCATTCAGGAAAGTTAATAAATTTTCAAGACTTTTATAAAGAAATGGGTGAATAACTTTATCCAATCATTACTACAAATTGTTTCAGGTTGACTGAGTAGTTCTTGAATTTTTGATACGGAGCTAAGTAGGTCAATCCTAATCACAAATCGAATGTGCAAATCCTTGTCGTCTTATTTAGTTGGGTTTTTTTTCTGATGGTTATTTAAGTGTACATTCAGTGATGCAGCTTCCCTCTGATAACAGTCCAGTAATTCATTTATGATTAATTTAATTTCTAATTAATATATTCTGGTAAATCACTAAATGTGCAAAACAATATAGTTATTAAGATTTTTCAACCCATAAGTTTATCTCTGAAAAATTTCGAAATATAAATTTTTACACATATTCTTTCTTAATAATCACCTTTAATAGGATACTCATTAAGTTCCCTTTTGACGGCATGTGGCTTTATGGATATGATCCTAAATCTGCCATCTGACCCACTATAGGACCACCTTCGCCTGTGGACGTCGGTCGGGAGCTTCCAGCATATTGCCATTAAAATGAAAAGATATCAAAGAACCCCGGAAAACCTTATTAGCTGGGTGGGGAGGGAGCAAAATGTGTCTAGATGAAGATGCACACGGGCCTTCAGAACGGGGCTTTGGGAATTAATATTTTACATAAAAATTTTTGGACTGATCTGTGACAAAAATTGGCTGGGTGATGAAGTTTTGAAATTTATTATTTTAGGACAATCAATGGTTATGATGATCCGCATTTGGTTGATGGAACTTTACACGAGTCAGTAGTGAAAATGGTCTAAAACAGATATATTCAAATTTTAATATGTTTTTAAAGGAGTAAATCTTTTTTTAATTCATTTTATATCAAATAAAAATAATTAAATCTTTTATTCTCAAGAATATTTCAGTAAATATAATTAATCAGACCGAGATTAATTGTCTAAATTATTGGATGTATTTTCAAAAAATTACGATGTTTATATTCTATAAAAAATATAGACATAATTTTTTTATAAAAAATGCATTCTTTTATTCAGACAACATAAAATATAAGTGTTTAGGCTGTTTAGAGCATGTTTTCTTTTAGAAGTATATACCTATCTCTATGAATTTAAAAATAAGCTATTGGGACACACAAACGCACATATATAAATGAATCATATTTTGTGTGTCACAGAAAGGTACTGAAATAAAAACCGTCGCCGCGGTAAAAGAAAAGGATGTATTTTACTTATAAAAAAATATGATATTCTTTTTTCTGTAAGCTATAATTCTTAGATTTGTCGCGGTGGAAATGAATCTAATTTAAATTAGGATACTAGATAATTAGAATGTTAGCTTTTATTGAATTAAAAAAAGAAAAGGAAACAGTATATTTCGTTCGAATAATTATAGTAATAACAAATGGATGCAAAGTTGAATTATGATTTTCTATAGAGACTCAGGTTCTTCATCTATTACAGATTTAAATTTTTAATGATTGTAATAGTAACTTAAAAGAAAAACATTTTTCGTTCAATGTTTATCGATCCTATAGACTAACAAACACAATAAAAGGTCAATACTCATAAAACTTAAAATCTATGATGTGTCTCCATTTCAACCTAATAATATAAAATTCCATTGTAATCCACATAAACTGATGTTGAAACGTCAGTAATTTCACAACTCAACCTTCAAAAATTCACTGATTAGGTGTTGGTAATAGGTCTGTTGACTGTCTCATGCAGCGAGACAAAGAAACTGAAAAAGCACTGTTATTGAAAAATTTTCTCTTCCGTGATTTTTAAATATTGTTGAAATTAATATTTTAGAATGTTCCATTACAAATTAATAATAATAAATAATTGTCACCAGCTTGTATTAAATAAATACCAAAACCATCTCAACATAATGCTAAATTTATTTTTGTAATTTAGTTCCTAAATATTTTTTGTTAAAAAGCGATAAAAAAGTTATAAGTAATTGTTAATTAAATAAATATGAATGAATTTAATAATTATTTATAGCTTTAGTTGTTGTCACTTTTTTACGTTTTTCTTTATTCTAGCTAGAATTTAAATTAAAAAGTCCTTCGAAACAGAGTCTATACTGCATTTGCATTATTTGGTTTATTTCAAACAGTATACTAAAACAACTCCAAATATTTATTTTGTCACATGTATTTATATTGTTTCCTACTTTAAAGGATAATGGGGATAGACTGACATACTATTTATAAATTATGTTATATATGATATAAATTCATGAAAAAAGATTTAAAAGCAAATCATTGAATTTAAAACCCCTAAATTTAGAACATAGTTCATCTTTATGAAATGGTAGACATTAAGAAATATTTTTCCAAACATTCTCTTGATAATTTTTCCCTTGGAAAAATTACCAAAAAAATTTTTCCCTTGGAAAAATTTAAAAATTTTCCTCAATAAACGAGAAATGGAAAAAAAATGGACATAATTTTAAAATTAAAAAATGCTTGTTATTGATGGCAATTTTATTACCGCTTAATGATCTAATTTTACTAGATTTTGTGAATATTTTTAAATATTATTTACAACAATTCTTTCCATCGCTTTAGTTTCTGGTTTTATAAGCATTCGCGCAGTACTAATATATTTTTGTGTTATTAAGAACGCATTTTAAAAATAAAATGAAACATACACTATCAATAGCTGAAAAAAATATGCCTTTTTCAGTTAAGAGATTTAAATCTGCTTTAAATTTTTTGCATTTTTATTTTATATTAGCTTACAAATTTATCCCTTCGAATTTCACCCATGGCTTCATTTGGTTTTGAGTTTCATAAGTCTCATATTATAAATGTTGGTGCATGATTCTTTTTTAGAAGCATTCACAAAATATATAAATATTACTTCCGTATATTTCTGATTTCGTTTTCAAAAACCATGACATTTCAAATTATTTTGTTAAATAAAAGGTCCAAATAAAGAATTAGTAGCCCTAAACACAAATCATCAAATGATATCTAGCGAATGTAGCTCATTTTATCTTCCATCTGAACACCTTTGATGTTAAAAATAAATTAGCACATTACAGAGCTTTGTAGAATGGAAAAAAAAAGAAAGAAAAAAGAAGCATTCCCTTTTATTTTTTTCCACCCTTTCATTTCTCGACCGGGATAAAACTGTGGGAAGAAATATGATATATCGCTACACAAAGTCGTTTTCCGGATGCATTAAAGTTCCAGGGGACATTTACAGGAAAGCAGTATGGTATAGTCTTAATGGATCAGAACGAGTAAAGAAAATATATGTTTTTTAACGTATGTGTCGGGATAGGTCTGAAAACTGTACGAGAAAAAGAATACAAACTTGCATTAGAAAAGAAAAATGATCTAGAAAGACATTGCCTCCTTTTCTAGCATTTCTTGGGAGTTAACGACTTTATGAAACCGTTACTTTAATTTGTTTCGTCTTTTTTTCTCTATGATACCTCGCGATTAAATGTGATGAAATTTTAAGGAATTTTATCGTCTTGACTGAAATGTTTTTTATTTCTTATTTTTTTATTTCAGATTTTATAATTCCATGTTGCTTGGGTGAAAAAGAATTGCGTTCTTGAATAATCATTTTTCATATTTGTGTATAGATGTGTGAAGGATATTTTTCCCCCTGCAGAATTTTTCTGGTGCATACGAATTTCTAGATGTCTTTTGTGTTAAGAACATTATTTTTATTTTGAATAATATGGTTTTAATATATTTTCAAAATCAATTGCAATAAAATAAACAGAATATAACTGTAATTATTAATAGAAACAATAATTTTAATCATAGTGTCAGTTTGAATGTTCCAAATACATTTGAAACTCTTGAAACACGTTTCTTTATAGTTGAGATGACTTATCTAATGGATAAAAATTGCAATCTAAGCAATAAGAAAAATAATCTGCCGCAATGATTGAATTTTTTAATTATTTTTCTTATATTACTGTAGAGTTAATCATCCATTTTTTATTAAATTTTCTTTGTAGTTTCTATATCAAAAAATTCGTTGATTCTTATATGCAATACAATTTAAATATTAATAACCAATTTATGTAGTCAGAAACAGTCCATATTATACTGCAATACAAATTTTAAATGCAATAAAAATAATATTGATATTAGTTTAAAAAAATGATGTTATCAATTAAAATATCGTATTAATATTATATCTCTTATATACAAATTTCCTTTTGCATAGCAACTATTTCGCATCAATAAAAAAAATAATTAAATTAAATTATCCTTTGCTATTATAATTAATTAAATTTAAAAAAATTAATTATTTTTAATTAAAAAACTAAATTTAAAAAACAAAAATAAATTTTTAATTACTTAAATTTAAAATTAATTAAATTTTCCTACTATGTTGATAAGCATTTAAAGCGTCTTTCTGTCTTTCATTGTCATATATTCTTTTTTTTTACTTTGATAATTGATTGTGGTTCAGTCAGTAATGATATAATTGATTGTCTCACTATGTACTCAGCTTATGCCTACAGAAAATTTTTCCATATAAGGCTGTCAGGTAGTAGAAATATGAAGAGTAAGTAGTAGCATCTTTATTTCCATCAATTACTGAATCAGAATTTTGAGTTTTTTTGTTTTTTTTTTATCTAAAATCACAGCATCTAAAATCTAGCATCAATGTAAAGAATGAGAAGAACTGATACCAAGGATTTTTTTTTTCTTTCATTGTGTTTAGATATTAGGGACAGAATTTTCAAAAGCGGAATTTCTGAACATCATTTCTTCCGATGCTTAAAATAGTATACATTCTATGGTTATGAAAAAAAAAACTTTAAACGTTTAAAGTCAACATTATTTTATCAAAATTCCCTTATTCTGTCAAGACGCAAGTAGCGCATCCGCCTTCTTCGCTCAGCAGCATCCCCCACTGACTTTTATGAAAGATTCTCTGACATTATTTTTTCTATCCCTATTATACGACCCTTATTTCTCACACACTGACTTAGAAGGCAGGTAAAATGGCTCATCTTCTTTCTCATTCCCACCCCCGATCCTCCAAGCGATCATCATCTCATCCCTCTCCCACCCCCTTCGTATCCTGTCAGCACCACAAGATGACCCAATGCTATAATCATCTATCTTCAACACCTGTCGCAAAAGGTATAATGCGTGTAAATTTCCTGTCAATTTTTTTCGCTCTTTTTCTCTTGAAACTGAAATTTCCTTTCATTTTAAATTCAGATCGCCTGCCGTTAGCATCGCTTTTTCGTAAACCAATAGGAGTGGTCGGTCTTGTCACATCAACCCCTGCTTACCATGCCCGGGAGGTGGCTCCTCCCGGAAGATTTCCAATTTTTATCTTCCCTAGTTTTGAAACATGTCAAAGTGGCACTAGGGAAACTAGGTAATTTTTTTTCAATAACGGACAAAATGATAGAATATTTTAAATTTGTTATAAAAGTAAGCGGAAATTCTTCATAAAGAATATTTGTTCTATTGGTTCAAATAAGTATATTATAATGCTTAAAATAAACTGGACCTTTACAATATTTTGGAGATAATAGTTCAGAATTTTAAATGTTAGTACAGCATTCATGCAAAATTAAGAATTAATGTTGATGCACAAAATATTAAACACATTCGATAGTATTTTTTTTAATTAAGAAAGAATACCTTAAACATGTTACTCCGACTAGCGCTAATGCACACGGAAAAATCTGAATGATCGAACCGCCACAATAACAACACTGGCAGGAACTGTGGTTGAATCCTAATGGCCATCAATGGCCATGGTACAACTCTTATTTTGGGAAGTACGTTCCGTCATCAATGGGAGGTGCTAGGCCCCACCTTCTTCTGTACACACCAGTGTGTAAAGGATTTACCTAGTTTTCATACAAAAATATTTAGATGAAATATTGTTATTCGAAATGATATTAGAGAAATATTGGAATATTAGCAAAGAACATACAACTCATCGTTTTCAACATCTCTACACATTTGTAATAAATCGATTAAATTTCGAAACAACATTGCACTTTAGAAATAATCTCTAAATCAAAGGCTTGAAGAAGATCTTTTTTCCAGTTGTTATCCGATTGCTCATGTGATAATTTAAGTAACCACATAACTTAATGTTTCGTAGTAATGACATATATCATATTTCAATGTATTTTTTTCCTTAATGATGTGACCATTCACAATCTTTAAACTGCGTATTCGTGATAACTAAATTTATTAAAGTAAAAGAAGGTTTGCTTACATCTTTACTAAAATAATTGTAATCATATAAATTTCATCTTTCCAATTAATATAACATTCAATGCTGGCATTCCAATGGCGTTCTATAATGCCATGTTTCAAATTAAGTCTAACTCAAAAAATTTTGTTTTTAAAGCAACATTTTATTTTTCAATCTAGTAATAAAATTGTTAGAATGATTATTATTTCAATAGCTTATACACAATAAGTTATGCAGAGTAATCATAATGACATTCCTTGATTATCCAAAAAATATTGTAACGAAAGAAATATTATAATCTGGCTTATGTTTGATTAGACATATTGTAAAGACGTTGATACAAACAACTACTTCAATAAATTTCTATATAAGCACTTTTTGTAGTTCGAAGAATACTAAGGAAATATTCCAATTTTGACCAAACATTTCCTGATACTTCAGCTGCCACATTGGAAAAACATCTATAATCTTAATTTTAGTACATCAATATATTCAATTGGAGTAGCAAACACTCAGTTCTTTAAGCAACCTTAAATTTTATATTTAACAGTAATGGCCGATTTGAATTCTTTGAACTGAAGAACCTATTGAACTGTTTTTTCGTTAACGGTGTTTCGATAACAATTGAATATAAAAACACTATTTCTGCATTAGTTGAACTATATGTTGCAGAAAAAAGAAATGAAGGAAAAAATAACTCCACATTAAAAATTTTGCAGTGTTATACTGAATGGTCCTTTAATAATATTTTATTGAATTCAGAGAAAGAATTTATGACCATCCTATATTACTTACCACTTACTGAAAGCCATGATTTGTCTTCTTATATGACAGCATGTTGTTAAGTTTTTTTTAATAAAAACAGAAACTCAATGACATTTTCGACTTCAGCATCAATCAGAATCTGCAATTTCAGATGAATCCATGGTACGCTAAATATTTATACGAATTCTTGTCCAAAATTTATTATCATCTGATATATCACATCTCATGCCATCCCTGTCTAGAGATAAGTATACAATTTCTTTCCGGAATCCATCTTTGCCTTCCGGAATCCCTTACCTTTCACAACAATCAGAAACCTGAAACCAGACACAAAACAAAACTCCGAAATCAGTAGGTCGGCAATTGCCGAAAAGTCAATCAAGTAGAAACATTCCTTCTCTAAACCTCGTCGGAAGGATTGTTCTCTACTAGAACAAATACAATTCTTATCCACCTGACCTCACCCACTTTGTCCTTTCGATTTCTAGCGCAAAACAGATATAAATCTTATCTACCCGCAGACTTCTACACCTTGGGGCTTACGAATAGCTTTATCCGTAAGGCAATAACCTCTGAATCTGAGAGAACCTCTCTTCAAACCCCGGGGAATCTTCTAGCGAATAGCTCTAATATTTCGCCAGGGCTTATATAAATACGCAAGGGTCCATATTTCCCCATGAATGTCGTTACTTTCATAGATTATAGTGGGTCGCAATAAAACAAATGTTTGTATCGTCGTCACTCGGTACCTCCCTTACAATTTTTTTTTTCTATTCTTATACCTTCTTCAGTGCGTTTTCGTTTTCTTTTCTAAAAGTTACCAAAAGGAAAATGATAGGCTTTAACAGGAAGGGCGAAGTCAATGAAAAATCGAAAGGTGGGTCATGGATTTGGAGAACGAAGACGATGAGAGTTTGGTTTCAAAGAAAGAGGATTCCTTTCCAAGATATTACAGCATTGACTCTTCTGTGAAAAGATTCGAGTGTCCCGTTTATTTACTTTAAGATCATTTGGATACTGAATAGAGAGCATATTATTCATATTCAGAGAATAGATCGAATCTCTGGCTTCTCTTTATTACCTTAAATTGAATTCGCAATACTGAAGCAACAAAATATTGAA
Organism: Argiope aurantia; assembly: GCA_026543865.1. NCBI lineage: Eukaryota > Metazoa > Arthropoda > Arachnida > Araneae > Araneidae > Argiope > Argiope aurantia. The sequence goes on along the minus strand of JAPMOR010080749.1, from coordinate 158,518 downwards.
TAAGTCACAAATTCACGTGGAATTAAATAACTAAAAAATAGTCAGAGCCTTATGGAGAGACTGTAGAATTTTGATTATTCTAGGGAGGAGTGAGGATTCAATTTTCAATATGTTTACTTTACAGTCATTTCTATTTAGAATAATGAGTGTATTGTTCGTATTTCAAGAATACATCTCTAAATCACAAGATCATCAAGATACATTATAGATCAAAAGATCATCAATATCTCTTACTTCTTCTTATTTTCTTAAATCGTTCTGAAAACTGAAGCTATAAAGTATTGAATATTTCACCGAGTGATGCGAAATTAAAGAATTAGTCATAGTTTAAAAAATCAACCACCAGGAGCTATTTTATCTTCCAAATTAAAAAAAAAATCCGTCCAATTGGAAGAAAAGGTGTTCTAATTGCTCAATATTATATTAGTATAAAGAATACAACAAAGGTATCATTTAAAAACAATTCTCAAAAAATACATACGAAGTAAAATAATGAAAAGCAAAACAGTTTTAATAAATTTAAAAAATAATTATAAGATACTTTCTAATTAATTTTCAAACTAAATGGTGTAATTATTTTACAATTAAAAATTGAACTTTATTTTTTCTAAGAATATTCCTTAAATTAGAATGATTACAGAAAGTTATCGATTATATAAAATATAATACAACTTTATATTTTACTTTATATAACTTTATAATATAGTTATCTATTATATTACAGATTTTCAATTTAATTCCAATGGATCATAGGATTTTATTTTGGAGTTGACCCTGAATATTAAAACAAAACAGTCTGACAAAGTAGAGTACCATAGAAAATTATATATGTGTGCTTCCTATATCGCTAATTTAAACATACTATTTTAATTAAACCCATAATGAAAATAATCGAAGATTATTTTGAGATGAAGACATGTATTTAATGTATAGAATGTGTTCATATGTATGTTTATAATTTGAAAACAATTCCATGTCTCGTAGCCAATACCGGACTGTTTGAGCTATTTTAGATTTGTTTCAGGCGAAAATTAATGAAATTAGGTAGTATGCAATTGCCATTAATTGTGTTTGTTAATTATGAGAGATCTAGATTCTTAAAATTGTAAGTTTAAACTCACATATAGTGAGCCATCTATGCGTTTGCAAATCTTTCACAATACAAACAAGAACTGTTCTGCCATTACATCAAGTAGAATATACATGAAGTGCATTTCTGCCATCTCAACACTGTTATATAATGCCCTATTTCGCAGTGACTTTGATGGTGTAATTTGGCAGGCTTTGGCGCAAATAAACAATCGCAACGACTCTGGCTGGAATGTCTGGAATGGTTCTAAGGCTGCAAATTACCCTCAAACATGAAAACGATATATTTCTACCTATATATACGTAGATCAACCTGATCTTGATTTGATAAATTGACATATCCTTAAAATTTCCTGGACAATTTGAAAGCGCCTGATGAAATTATTTATGAATTAGGAAATCAAAATCAAAATGTTCACATTATTATATAAAAATAAAAGATTTTTTTTTTTTTACGTATAAAAATAGAATAACTCATTCGATTGCCAAATTTAGATATTTTTATGTTGGCCGTAGGTTTAAACCTAAATTCGTTCGAAAGCTTGTTTAGAAGTTCAGACTAGACATATTGAAAGTAGAATATTGTAATAAAAACATTTGAAGATTCACTAGGGAATAAAATCAGTAAGAATTGCGAAAAATTCATTTTTAGCAAACATTTTCAATCAATAAAATGGAACGATACTGGTTTCGTATCAAACACTACGATAGACCACATAACTAAAATAAAAGGAAGTTAAAAAGTAAAAGAATTTGAAAGAATAACTGAATAAAGGGGGGAAAACAAGCAAAATACAAAATATATACCTATTCATGCGGCCAGATGTATAATCCATACAATATCATGCTATCTGGATGTATAAATCAGTATGTACAATTCTGCTATAATATTTTACATTATAATTTAACAATCGATTTCTTTTGGATAACATTTTTGACCTTATTAAATAATTTTCAATAATAACTTGATATCAGTGTCACTAAATAATTTATAATAAATAAATCAATGCCTTCCTCTTAATTTATTGTAAGTAAGCAAAAACGAATTCGAGAAATAAATTTATTATAAATAAACGTAATAATTGAGATAAAAATATTTTACATTTTCTCTCTCTTAATTTTTAAAGCTACAAATATATTCTAAACTAATTAAATGTATGTTGAAATTCTTATTCACAAAGAATGTTGAAATATTTTACCACATATATAGTTGAAATAATTAGGAATTCTAATTTTTCAGCACGAATGGTGGCAATATTTTAGAGATCGCAGCGATATTTTGAAAAACAAAATTTTCATAATAGAAATTTATCACCTGTTTCTTTTACGTATTAGGAAAAAGCAGAAGTAGGAATTTTCAAGCACCTCTATTGTTCTGTTTCATAATATTGCTACTTGCGTAAGTTCAAGATTTTTTTTTTTAGCAAAATACGAAAAGAGTCATTATCAAATACCTCAAAAACAACAAAAAAAAATACATCCAAAGAAACGGAAAAAATTAACAGTTTATTGAAAAATTTCGCAACAATGCAGGGAAAAAAGAGAAAAATGAAGTAGCATAGCTTGTGATAGAATGCAACTACTTATCTTGCATTTCCGATCACATTATACATTCAACTTATCGCAAATTCAACAAAGAAACGTGATGAAATATTAAGTGAAAAAAATGTTTGGTTTTGTCTTTTTTTCTCTTCCTTTGAGTAAAATATTTTTACTTTCTTTCGTTCAAACGTGAGCGAAGGCACGTTTTTCTCGTTAAAATTTATTTAATAACCGACCGAAATGGAAAAAGGAGTACTTTCTTCCCGATTTTTATCTCTGATTTTGTCTTTTTCTTTCCGTCTTATCTTTGAAAGAGGATGGGGAAGGGGGTAAAGAATTCCTTTAATGACGTTGGGAGCGGTCGGAATTGGTTCCACCTGATTTAAATAGCGCTTGTGTATGGGAAGAGACGGCAGAAAAAAGAGCTTTCTTTTATCTTAGAAATTGCTCGCTTGAAATTTAGAGAATACGATTTCTTTTGTTTGACCTCTGCGAAGGAAAAAGACATAAAAATAATAATGTTCAAATACAAATTTGATATGAGGCACCTCATATTAGGGATTGCTACTTGTGTAAATTCTGTCAATTTTGAAAATTCTGAAACACCCATAAGAAAAAAAAGAGATTAAAAAATAATGTTCAAATACAAATTTGATATCAGGCACCTCATATTAGAAATTCTTATTTGTGTAAATTCTATAAATTTTGCAAAGTTGAAAACACCCATAAGAAAGAAACTGAGATTAAAAAATAATGTGCAAATACAAATTTGATATGAGGCACCTCATATTAAGAATTTCTATCTGTGTAACTTCTAAAAGTTTTGCAACATTCCGAAACTACCCTAAGATTGAAAAAGATTTTAGAAAATAATGTTCTTTTTTTTTTTGTCGTGTGATTATTTTAAGCCAAATATTTGCGCAGTAGCTTCTGAAGGTAAAAACCCCTGAGCATCGAGGGCAGAAGTACGAATTCTAGCTCAAATGAAGATAGCACACACACACTCGCTTTTTACCCCTTTTTACACACACAACCCCTTTTTACAGGGGGGTGGCTCATTCACGCACCTCACAGAACACAAGGAAGAGAACAACCATGCCCGAACCAGGACTCAAACCCGGAACGCCTATAATATTCAAATAAAAATTTGATATGAGGATCTCATATTAGAAATTTCTATTTGTGTAAATTCTATAACTTTTGCAACATTCCGAAATGCATCAGTTGAAAATTTGGAAATTCCAGAAAAGAATGTTTTGAATCAATGCTTGCAGGAATTATTGTATTAAAGTACATACAAATTCGTATAAATAAGCATTTTTAAGGTTATTATAATTATAATTAATGTTATTAACATATCATGTAAAAATAATTATTTTTTGCTTTTTTTACATGGTATGTAATTAATCTGTTAATAAACAATTTCTAGAAAATCTTTCAGATCGTTGCTACCTGTATTTCTTGAAAACTATTTTTTCTCGAAAAACATGATCTGAAAGAATTATTATTAAATGTCAATCTTGACAATAAATATCAAAATAAAAGTGAAAAATTAAAGATTTATTTTTAAAAAAATATCGTAAAAAATGCAAGGCAAATGAAGACAGAGAGAAAATGAAGTACATGTACACCAGAAATCTGAGATCACTTATCTAACATTTCCAAGCTAATTATGCAGTAATTCAAAAAATAGATATGATAAAATATTTTGGTAAAAAAATATCTGACTTCATTTTTTTTTTCATTTAGAAAAATATTTTTATTTCCATTCGGTAGAACTTGAACGAAAGCACGTTTTCTTGTAAAAAATGTATTGAATAATCAACAGAAATATAAGAAACAGCAATTTCTTCGCAATTTTTATCACTTATTTTATCTTTTCCTGTTCATCTTATATTTTTTTTGAGAAGAACGATATAAGAAATACTTTTAATGATGCTTAGAATTGTTGGGATTCGTTTGAAGTGATTTGAATAGCATGTGAAAGAGTTAAGAAGTAAGAAAATCTTTAATCTTTAGAACTGCTAGCTGAAATCACAAAAAAGCTTTTTTTTAAATTTTCGGTTCTGTTCTTAAGAACAAGGGGTGAAATATTCAATTTTTCGACTTATATAAATACATTTTGTTTGGCATGAATTTCTAAGTATAAAACTTTCATTTCTAATTATTATATCACATTTTTAGTATTCCAAAATATCCTAATAATAAATATTGAGAAATATTTATAATGGAAATTTTAAAAATATATACAGTTGTAATGCCGAGTTTACACTCGGCATTTATAAGACGGTCAGTTTAAGCGCATGCGTAGAAATGCTGAAAAATGCTGTTTGGACAATAGTAAGTTATTGTCCCGATGGGGCAGCTACATGGCGCTGCATTGTATTTTTTTCTTACTGCGCATGCTTTTGTAGAAATTGACTTTTTTTTTACTTGAAAAAATTGTTTACTTATCATAGATTAATTCCAAAATTTTTTGCTCTTTGTTATTTCTGATGAGAGGAAGTTTTTTTTTGTTTCCTTTTTTGCCATTTATTTTCTATAGTTTTCCAAATTTAGGTATGTTGACCTTTTTTTTCTCCATATTTCTTTGTGTAAATATCCATTATTTTAATACGATACACAGTGAAAAGTCAAAATTCAGGGATGCCAAAACAGCAATTAATAGCCAAGCATGGATTGCCTAAATCTATCTTATGAAATTGCGGCAAACATAAAATCAATTCCTTTCTGCGCAGACCGTCTGCGCAGAGTGCCTACAGACTGTCTTATAACTGGCCGAATGTAAACCCTGCATAATACTGTAAATTTAAAAAAAGGCAGCATTTGCATCAATAGTTTTAAAATTTTCCTGTTAATTCCAAGGATAGTTCCTTTGAGAGAAGGAAATATTTTTTTCGAAGAAATGGTTCAAATTATTATATTTTTTTGCCATTTACATATGAATTTTCTTTTCATTCTCGATCTAACTTTATAAAATCGGATGCACATTCTTAATTTCTTAATTTATGCAACGCATGCAAAAGAATGTTTTCAATAAAAGGTTATAAAGCCCTAATGTTTTTAAGCTTTCTGCCACGAAACAAAGTACGCTACCGTTGTAACACAGTAAAGCAGAATTTATCACACATTGAATAGAATATAACACAAATTGCCTCTTTTATCAAAGCGACATTATAGAAATAGGCCATCAACAGTTACAATTAAGACAGACAAAAGCTACGTCATTATATGGAGTTAAAAATACTGTATTATTTACGCTAACTATATAAACTACTTTTAAAATTATCTTCTCTGCATTTAGTTTAGAAGCTCAGATAGCAAGGAAAATGAGAGCCCCATTTCCAAAAAGTAGAACACCATGAAACTCAAAGAAACAAACATTTTTAGCACAAAGCCTAATTAATTACACGCCGAACCATGTTGCTAGAGTTTTTCAACAGTAAAGCTCTGTAACAATAATAATCTTGAAAGCGTCTGCTTACACGTCATGGGTTTTTTCTACAAGCATGAAAACATTAAAATAAAAATATGAAGATGAATTCAGGCTTTTCCAAACATTCTTTGAATTGCCACATTAACTTGTATGGAGAATAGATGGTGCTGCTATTAACATACATAAGCACTTTAGGCGTTTTAGTAAACAAATTCCTCTCTTTTTAAAAATGTTCACCTTGAAAAGTAAGGTTAAAAAAACTCTTTATCTCAGCTAATGGGGTTTTGAGATAAGGTAAGCTTTACTGTATGATACGCTCCAGTGTTAGAAGAGATTACTAAACAGACCTCAAGACAGTTTGCATTCAGCAAATCGGCCATTTTAAGGGAACTTCTCTAATTTAGTTGAGCTATGGACTGAATACTAGGTTTTAAACTTCATATGCTAAATCGCCTTTTAAGCTGTCAAATTTCTGAGAACATTTTTAACATAAATAGTATTCTAAAACACATTTGCAGTATTCAAAAAAAATGCAAAAATACAAATAAAAATTACAACAATGGTAGTTTGCATTTGTAAACTTTCGTATAACTATTTTACTTATAGTATTGCCATATACCTTCTAAATTCTGCAATTTCGTAAAATGTAATTATATGTTGAGGTATATTCAAGAACATGAAATTATTAATCAAAAAATATGCTCCCAGATTTCGGTTTTGTATTTCGAAAAATTAATTGTAACATGTAATTAATAGTTTCATTTTCTATTATAATAAAGAGCTTTTTTCTATTATTATAAAACGGTTTAAAAAAATTGTTCAAATATTTTTGTACTTTCTGAAAATTTTCAATGGAAAACTTGCACCTTCAAACTTTCTGATTTTTGATTTTCCGCAACTAAATAGAATCGATAATGAAATAAAGTATGTTATACTTTTTAGCTATCAAAATTACTTTCAAAATTCAGCTTCTATTAAAATTCGAAATAATTTGTAATATTTCTGTAATAATGTTAAAAGAGAAATAAGAATGACATTCTAAAAAGTATGAAACTTTCTTCCAATTTTTGTACATTCCTTTTTTTCTTCGACAAAATATAACTTAATTAGATTTTCTTCTCTTTCTTTTACTCCTTTTTTTCAATCCAGTGCAAAAAAAATTAATCTTTAAAAATGGATTTGGTCCTAAATTTTTAATTGCTATCATTTTATAAAAAATCATGTGAAATTAATAAATTAAAACAATGCATTCTTTCAAGTTTGAATTCAATAGGTAACGGTGATTTTTAGATTTAGTTTTTACTTCTTTTATAGTTATAATTGATACTACGGCTTTCACTTTCCCCTTCTTTCTTTCTTTTTTAAGCATGAAATATTCTGTTAAGCAAGAATATGTTAAAATTATTAATTTGATGAGAAACAGAAAATAACCATTTATATCTATGAATTGAAATCAAAACAATTCTATGAAGTGCCAGAAAGTATTATTTCATTTTTCCTTATCCATTGTAAAAAAAGATTCGACAGGAATTTAATTTCTCATTATCCATTGTCAAAAAAGATTCGACTGAAATTTATTTAATTTCTCTATATTCATTGTCAAAAAAACGACTGAGTAATGTAAAGCAGACTTATTAACACTAGCTCCTTATTTAATCCTGAAAAAGCAAAAAGCTTTCAAAGTCAGAAAATATTGACTTTAACTACATCCTCTATTGCAAGAAAGGATAATTATTATTTTTTTTTTCAGTAGCATAAATTTTTTTTATTCAGCCTACAGACCTACCTGTAACTATTTTGATTAGATTTTTACTTTTATTTAATTATGAATGAGTTATTATCAGTTTTCTTAATTCATTATGAATAAACTACTTAAACTAACTTATTTTTCTTTATTAAATCATTTGAATTAATTGAACTATTATGGTGTAATATTCTAGCTTCCTAATTTTGTCTTCGCGGTGAGATTTTAAATCTATTTTGAGATTATAATAAGAATTCATATAACTTGATTACAAGATACTTAATTTTTAACACTCTTATTCTTCCAAAGATTGATTTTTGAAATCGAATTTTCATTCACTTTCTATCGTGCTAGATTTTTTTTAAATTCTGTAAACTTGTGTATTTTTGAAGACAATAAATTATTTTAATATTTTATTAATTAATTATAAGTTATCCTCATTATTTAACTAAAATTTTAATTCCATACGCATATAAATATTTGTTAAAGAATTTCAGATGAAAAAGAATTTTAGTATTCCCAAGAGTTATAATAATGATTTGCAAATTAAAAACTTGTAGCATTTGGCTTACTCTATCTTCTTTTTTGGATAATAAATGGCGATACCTGATTAGGAACGCATTCTATATTGCATTGCGATTGTAATTATAATGAGATGAGACTCTGTTCTGTTGAGGTGTGCGCACGTGCCTTGTCATGTCTTTCGTGTTTGTGTTTGTTTTGTGTGAAATATGATCATTAAAGAAATGATCCCGAAAACATACGTCATCTTGCTTCCACTGCATGGGTCATAATTATTTTCACTCCATCACAAACTTAATAAACATCATTAATTGTTTAAAAAATGTATTCTTTGCTACACTAATAACTAGTTTTGAGTTTAGAAACTTCATTAAATATTTTTTTAATTCTAATTTAATTTTAATTCCAAGAAATGCAGAAAGGAAATAACTCATATATAGTTTGAAATATATCATATTACCTAAATTTTTGTTTATGAAAAAATTTAATCATTGTATAAGACAGTTCTATTTCCCATATTTTAATAATTCATTTGTTTAACAAAGATAAAAGGCTCTTATTCTCCGTTACGCTAAAAAGGCATCAATTTTAAAGTAGCTAATGCGTGTACGTAGAATTTTTTTCTCTATCGTTTCATCACAAACTTTTGCTTTTCGCTATCCTGTTTCAATTGTCACGAAATACGGAAATCAATCACTAAACGAAAGCATAATTCTCTTTGCGTGAGCACATCGAGATTGCTAATAGCGTCAACTTTCACTTAATAATGTAAAAGCGTTGTTTTGTGAGGAAACAACAAAAACAGATTAATGTGTTTATTTGGGTAGTAATGAAATTCATTAACGCTCTTGAACATTATTTTTTTGTAAACAGGTTTTTTTTCTCAAGTTAATCTGCACTCGCTAAAAGGGTACATTAACTACCTTAACAGGGAAAAAAAAACCTACGCTCAAACGGAAATATTCTTTGAATCCAAGACAAAAATGGTTTCTCTAAAAGGTAATTTTCATCATAGAAACTTATTAAAATGTTTTTTTTATTTTAATATTAATGAATAAATCCTTCATTCCACTAAATCTAATTTAAACTTTTTAGTATTAATCACTTAAAATATTCAGAATGAATAATTTTATTTGGATCCATTAAGTAAGTACTTTATTCTATTAATATATTGCTTTAAAATTTTAAAAATTCAAAGTATTTGGTAGCATTCTGGTATAAAAATTTCGCCTTGCAAATTTAAATATTTATTGATTATTTGATGTCGTCGGAATTAAGATAAATGATAAAATTACTACTTCTGAATTTTTAATGAATATTACTTTGAAAAAATGTTTTGTGATATACAACACTAGTCTTATTTTTTTTCTAGTGTTTAGTGTCATACAATACTACTCTATTTTTTTTGTCAGATCTTTTGTGTTATACAATGATAGTTTTTTTTTGTCTAATGTTTTGTGTCATACAATACAAGTCTTATTTTTTTGTCTAATGTTTGGTGTTATACAATGCTGGACCTCTTTTTTGGTTTAATGGTTTGTGTTAAACAATGTAATTCTAGCTATAATCAATATTATTTTAAAATTACATTAAAAAAATCATATTGATTTCAGTTTCTTAGGATATGGGTTAAGCTATTACTCCCGAAAATCTTACTTATTATCGTAACCTAAATTTCAAAGTTTTAATTCAATAATTATATATTTTTTATTTTCAATTTATTTTTTAATTACGTAATTTCAAATCTTATGTGATAGTAAAATTTCATCAATGTTGAAAAATAATCATTTTTTTTTATTTGTTTAAATGCAACTATAAAAGAAAATCTTAAATTCGAAAAATGATTGAATTTGTAGTAACTTCTGTTCTTTTCTACTAGCCGCATTTGCTGTTAGCATATATAATTAAATAATGTTTCATATTTTTTTTTCTACAGATTTGAAGTAAATGCGTGAAATCATCTATTCAGCTATGTTAAAAAACTGTGAGGCACAAAATGTTTTTCTTTAAAAAGTATTAAAAACGAAGCTTAGAAAGTAACAAATCTGTTTGGTGCGGAACCTTTGTCTTAAAATATTTAGACGAATTATCTTTCAAAAATTTGATTCCAATATATTTGTAAATCTTGTTTAAAGTGAAAGCCTGGTAAACGAAAACAAGCAGAATCTTCCAAAATAACCGTTACAAAAGTTAAAAAGAATCAATAATAACCAAAATATTTTTCGAAAATAAAGCACCATTTTTATTTCTTATTTTCTCAACTGAATCTGAAAGTTTAAGCTAAAAAGATTAACGGCAAAGAGCAAATCATTATGTTTTTCAAAAAACGTCGAAATCCTTTTACAGTAGCGCGCGAGTGGATCGATTCCGTAAGCCATAAAACAATACTTTTGTTTTTATTAAATCTTTAGAAACATGTTATTTTCGCAACCGATTTTCTTCTTAATTTCCGTTAAGACGGCAGTAAATGAAAACATTATGCTAATAATCGTACTGTTACTTAACAGAGCAAATGCTAAAACATCAGTTAGCGATTCTGTTTTGCTCTCAAGCACCAACCATTAAGGAAAACATTAAAAGATAATTTGTTTAGATCGGTTTTTGAATCGCTGTGCAATGGAAAACAGAGTATGATTAGTGTTAAAACAGATGCTTACATTTAAGGTCGAAAGCAAATAACTTAATTTCACTTCATAAAAGATCGTTTATTTAATTCTTCGTTAATAATTGAGAGTTCGGTTTGCAAAATGTTATTAAAACTTTGGTTAAACTTTTGAAATGAACTCGTAAGCTCATTACGTCCGCTATTTCTAATTTTTGGAGAAAAATTATATAATATTATAATAATGCACTTTAATATAATGCGTATCTTGATGATAGAAATTTTAATACGAAATGTGTTTTATAGACAGCTGAAAAAATTGAAAATGAAACGCTAAATCACAATATATAGTTGCCATGGTAACTTATTAGAAATAAAACCCAAATATTTGCCCAAAGCAAATGTCGAAATCATATATATTTATTTTTAATGAAATTCTTTTTCATAATTATGTTTAATATTTTGAAAATATTTTGTTTTCTTATCCATTAGAACTCAATCTCATAATCATACCTCAATTAAAAAAAATTTCTCTCTAATATTAAGCTTCATTTTCTGTATATTTGATTTTTATTTGTTTTTTTCTTTTCAATGCTTTTATAAACTCTTTATGCGAATTCGTTCATCGTATTCTATTAAATATAAAAATTCAGAAAGGTATTAATTTTATTTTTCAAAAATTAAATGAATTATGCTGCTTTACGCAAACAAAGGGCATAATATCATATGACCAAATTATCAGAACAAGTTTCATGTAATTGGAATGCGTGTGCACATATGTTTAGCTTGAGTATAGACATATGAAAAGTTCAAGGCCAAGTCGTGGGTACTTCATCGCTATAAGTGCAAATTCAGAACTTTCCTCTATGGGTCAGAAAACTGTTAAAATCATCACATTCCGGTACTTTTACAACCAACATATTCATTTAGCATTGCTTCATTTTATATTTTTTAGAAAGAACAATTTGCTTAAGGGGTACCTATTTTCGAGTTCCGAAGAAGTGCAGCAATAAATACAGTGGAATATATTGCAAAAAGAGCTTATCATTCTCATTTACATCTTACAATGAAACATAGAAAAAATATACAGATATATAGGATAGTTATTCGGAAAAAATACAGAACGGAAAAGTTCTGTTTAGTATTAATTTTCAATTATAAAATAAGTTCCGAACTATTTGAGTGTAATAATACTTGCTATCTGGAAAAAAATATTATTAAAAGCGTTATCTGTAAATCACTTAGTAAATACTGAATTATTAGGTCGTAAGAAGAAAGACAGACTTTTGAAAAGTTCTAATGCTTTATAGATTTATTAGAAAATAAATTTTCCTATTTCATATAAAATATTACACAATGATGGAAAATGGTCATTAGTATATATATATATATATATATATATATATATATATAT
>JAPMOR010080749.1:122126-134339 GCA_026543865.1 Argiope aurantia | reverse complement strand
GTGTGTGTGTGTGAATATACATATGTGTATGTTATGAATTTGCTGATCATATTTTATAGCTAAAATTTAAAAATGAAAAAAAAATAGTTGATAAAACAGATTTTATCATCAAAATGTAATCAATAATACCATTGAGTTAAAAGTTGTTACTTCAAGTTGTGCATCGAACAAAACATCGATTTTTCTAACACAGAATCATTCATTTACCTGTGAGGGTTTTCGAAGGGTTCGCAGTTCAAAATTTGTTTCCACTTGCCATGATGTCTGCTTGGAGCAAATTAAATCTAATAACTTGAGGTAAATGTTCCTTTACTGGAGCTGAGAGAAAGTTTTAAAAAATAGCGTAGGCTCAGGTTTGACTTCATCATCTGACTATGACTCAAAATTGTTGTGTCTATCTTGAAATAGTAGGAGTATTGATTCATTATAGCACGCAACAGTAACTTAACTAAAACTCAGCATTTTGTTTTTCTTTTTTGAAAACGCAGAGAAAAACAGTTTAAAATTCTATTGGCGAAGAACAAAAATTCATTTAATATTTCAACACTTATTAACTATATCAGCTTCCCATCTAACAGCTATTTGGCAGATACTTTTATAAAGAAGAGTTTACAGTACTTGAAATAATTCCAAAACCATTTAGCAAAAGTCATCAGCTAGCAAACAACATCTTGCTCACAAATAAGAAAAAGAAATTAAAAGCGGCCGTTTTTCTATACAATCGTTTCTAACCTTGTATTTTATAAAATTCTGCATAAAGGTGAATTCCATTAAAATATACTGAAATCAACCGCAAATTGTAGTAAAATTATTTTTTAACAGTTTAAGTATATAGAAACCACATATAAATAATAATTTATTCATCCTGATACATTAATTAATCATCGTATAAAAATTTCGGCAAACATTTAAATGAAATATTAGCGAGGAATGTTAAATCATTAAGGATTCATGAGAGATTCTGATTCAATCCTTGGATAAAAAAACATTGAAATGAAATGGATTAGTTGAGAAAAAATACAAATACTACTGAAAATAAATATTTTTCATTTCTAGTCTTTGAATCATCATTTTGGTTTCGTGCCATAAAAAAGATTACTGCTAAAGCAAATTGAAACTATTTTTAATAAATTGAATGTTTGAGTAAATAAAAAGTTCTTATTTAAAGAACATAACGAATGTTACTTTTGATTTTATTGCATTAATTAAAAGAAAGTGCGTCAACCTTTTTCGTGAGCTCAAATATTTTAAAATTTATCAAAAGTATTTATTTAAAATCATTAGTGTCTAAGTTAGCTGAATGATAGTACGTTCAAATTTGTTTTTTTAAACATCAAGATGATAAAACATGGCATTTATTAAAATAATCCTTTTTTCAAAAAAAAAGTTGGTCTTAGAATCAATGCTCTATTACATTTTAATTAAGACACTCTATTGTGCCATTGTAGGGCATCAGTAAAAATATTTATTTTTCTCTCATGGTTTTTTTAAAGGCCTGTCTCACAGCTTGCGTATAAGCTGGAACTTAAACATCATTTTAGCGATTAAATGTAAAAAAAAAAATTATAATAATGTGTTTTTTCTTTCAGACTTATAAATTTAATTAAAAGCATTTTGTTTTGTTTAATGAGTGTACTTTAAAAGTGACTGAATGAACTTCTTAAAACCCTGAGTAGTAAATTGTGGCGCTATAAGAATCCCCTTTAGGGTTAAGTGATTTGCATTTAAATTGAAAAGCAAAATCGTATTATTTATTCTAATTTACATTCTCGGAGACAATGTTAATTGTAAAGAGAGTATAACGGGATTACTTATCACAATTCTGTGTCGAAAGCCTTTCTCGAGTATCTTAAATTGAATTTTTATTGTAAATACCTCCTTTGTGATTGAGCGCATTTACAAAATAAAGACTTCGATTGTTGACTTACTGATTTATCATTAGGCTGATATTTTTGACTTTTAATGTGATTTCCAAGAGCAAATTGAATATTTGGATAAGAATTTAAAAGCCCAGCGCTTATAGAAACTCGTAATCCAATGCGGAATCAAAACGACAGAAATTCGTTCAGTTTTATGCATTATTTTTCTACTCTGCTATTATATAAAGTAAACTAAAACAAGTATATCTATTAAAAATAAATCTTCATTGATTTGTTGTTTTAAACTTTTTGAAATAAAACAGTTGCAACTTTGAAAATTTCTTAGTGAGAAATCAATTCGTTATGAGCAGATATCAAAACGCTAATTTTTGAAAAAGAAATTTTCTACTCTACTTTTCTGCAACTGCTTCAGGTTATTCAATAACTAAAAAGAGTACCCGTATGAACAGGCTTCGACTTGTTGATAATATCCTAGATCTAATTGTCACAGATTAGCTAATTAAGATTTCAATACAAAATTCCATGCACATTTACAACGTGCTTAAGAAACAAATAAAAAAAATTGTAGCACATTTTAGATGTAAATGTGTAATAAAATTAATTCTCTTGCAGTGAGGTATTATTTATCCAAAATGTTTGCAAGCACACAAATCAGAATTATTCACAGACATCTGATTGACAGAAATAGTGATTCACTAACAGAAAAGATACAATGCCAGACACACAAAATCGAAAAAAGAATACTGCTGAAAGAAAATATTAGCGGTAACCTTTAACTTAATTGAAAATAATAGCAACAAATTTCAAATCATTGACAATCATAAAAAAATGCAAATAAGAAGTGAAATTTAGATTCTATAACTAATTTAAGTTTACTCATAGAATGTTAAATCAATTTAAAAGTCAAAATAGAATTTGGGTGGTGCAATTATGACGGAAATGAAAGGGCGGCGATGTTTTTTATTCCTTACAGCATAACTGATTTATCTTATAATAATGTATATTTTCAAGTGTAGATACATTTCGTCAAATTATTTCATTTATAGGAAGAAGATGCAATTTGTGCTAATCTCATCTAAATATTTTCCCCTTTAAATGGCGTAAAAAAATTTTGATGAAGCGTTCTTTAAATCTTTCAGATTTCTTTCTTCTTCCTAAATATAAAGTTATTTAAAACTTCATAATGTTGAAAACTATTTTGTTAGATATTCTATATCATTCTCTATTTAAGCAATTGATAAGGAAATATAAATTTTCTGTTTATTTGAAGTGTTGTCTCATAAGAATTATTTTATTTATAAAATTAATATTTATGTTTCATGTTAATTTTATTTATATATTTATTTTCGAAAGGTGAATGCCAAATCTGGTGCCACCCTCATCGACTCACCATGGTTGAAAATTATGAAATCATTTGTATATCCATTTGTGTCGCTTAAAGTAGAGCATTGATATTATTAACCAGATATTCTTATTTCTTATATTTATTTACAGAATTATTTGGATATTATCTTCAAGAAGCCTCACATGGAAGAAACATTAATTTATTTCAGCTTTCTTAGGGAAAACTCAAAATTTCTGCATTTTAAGACAATATAGATTATATTTATATAACATTAAAAGTTATTTCTCTGCACATTGAAAGGAATGTTTTAAGAATTATTTTATTTTTTTTATTAAATTGATTACCTGCATCTTATAAGTGCAGGAAATACATACGAAAAAAAAATTCATCTGTATATTAGATTTATCATTCTCGATTTAAATACATTATTGCCCAAATTCCGGATATAAAAGCAATTTTAAACCAAATCACTCGAGGATAAGAATCTCTTAAAAAATATATAGTACGTTTCGGACATTCTAGATATTATTGTAATATTTCTACATTTAATACCTTCAATCATAAAAGAATTTCCGATTACGTAAATCTGAAAACCTTTCAGATTTACAGAAATAAGATTACATAAACAAAATAGCACTTACAAATATTTAAGTCGTTTTAAAAACGCATTGTGAAAGTTTGTTCAATAAAATAACAGTCTTGATATTTTATAAAAGATGATTCAATGTAAACAGCGGATATAAAAGCCGCAGATAAATTTTAAAATCAAACTACTTGACGAATTCTCATGAAAATGTTTATGTTCTGCAATTTTTTAAAGAACTATTAAAGGTAATATAATATTTTTTCAAAGTTTAAGCCATTACCGGTGCATTTATATATCTGAAGAATTTAATTCTACCTGTCGTATATAGAATAATTAATCTCAATAATGTTAGTTTGAAATTCTCCGAGGCTTACCAAAATAATATTAGATAAGCAAAAAATGAAAGAAAGAAAGAAAAATCACTTAAAAACATTTGCTCTTATATAACATCCCGATAAACTCTCTTATATAACATCCCGATGCTTAATAAAATTGCCTTTTCTGATTTTCGTGTAAAAAGGGCTTCTTTAAAAAGGGTTTCTTTTATAATACATTTTGCAAATATATTAAATGCGTTTATAATTAAATGACATATTTTATTCATGATACTTTTAGTATTATATATATATATATATATATAATTTCGATATACATATTGCAATCATAATGCATAATACGTCATTGCTATTCATATTTTAAATTTCCTAGAATTGTCGAAATAAATAGTCAAAATGACCATTAACCTATCATGAAGGAAAATGATGTATTTTTCACCTTTCTTATGGAATAAGAAAGGTGAAAAACACATCGATTCTGATACCTGATTCATCATACCTGATTCTTCTCTGCAATTTTCCGTTAAATAGCCATTTGAAACTCATTTTCAATTAAGCCTGTTTGCTGTTACTATAATTTATTTTGAGTACTAATTTCTTCCGACTGTACATCATTATTTTGCATTAATAATTAATTAAATAAGTCTATTAATAATGATCGAATGAAAAAGCAAAATGAATCATCTAATTTGTTATAACCTGTATAGGTGATTAATTAGTGATGGGTTAATTAGTGATCTGAGATATCATTTATAAAAATATATAGATAACATAATTTTCAACAATAAGATAATTTTCTGTCAATGTTTTATTTTTCGTTTCGTGAAGCCTTATCATTTTATTACATATTTTTATGCTATAAAATTGTTAATACTCAATATAAAATTTTCTTTCGACTCTTACATATTTTTAACTCTTCATATCATGCGTTAGTTTCTGAAATAATTACGTAAGTATGAGATCATTTAGAGCCCAAATTTTCAGGTAATTAATTCTTATTCATTGATCCATTTAACAAAGCAAAGAACAAACAAAGAAATAGGACACATAATATGCTAGTAATTTTTTTGTTCATATAAATTACATTTCAGATGACAATTCGAATTTCATAGAGAATAAAGAAAATATACCATCTCTCTTTTTTTAATTTCACTGCATTTATTCTTTTTCTAAAAATTTAATTACTACAAATATTTACTAGATAAAAAAACGATTTTTCATTTATACAAATATTTGAACCATAAAAAATTATAATTTTACATACAGCTAATATTTTTTGTCATAACCATAAACAAAATCTCCCCGATAATTTTGATTCTAGAATTTCAGATTTGTTCTAGAAACTAAATCATACATAACAAATGTCTGATTTAAGCATTTTGCGGCCTTATAGAATGTACATTATGAAGAGCCACTTTTTATAAACTGGTCAATGCAGTTTTATATTTCAATACCTTTACAACTTGACATGTTGGGTATATATTTTAGGTTAATTTCTTATTTCATTAACTTATTGAAAATGCAATGTTTTTTTATTCATTAAAACTATTATGAACCTGCTTCTAACATAGAAGTTGAAGCAAAATGTCTGTAATAATAAATCTTGCATAACTAACTGAACATAATGAAATTTGTCAGACGCTAACCAGTTATTCTTAATAAAGTGTTAAAATTATCCTAATATTTTATAAGTAGCGTACTTTGGTTATTTCCTCAAATATATTCATTTGACAATTAGGAAAATAAAATTTTTAAAATGAATTGCTCACGTTCGTAGGCAGCAGAATACTCTGCCTACTCCGGATTGCGCATGGGTTAGATTCGAACCCATTTCATAAAAAAAATGATAGTTTGCAGCAATTTTCTTCTTCCTGCAGTTGGGGAGTTCCTTATTTCTATCTGCTCATGAAAAAAGATACAGAAAGTAGCATAACAGTAACATTTGCAGCCTACGATAAATTTATAAAATGAGACAATTTGTATAAAACACCTCATCATTATATTTTATAACCATACTTGAAAACCTTATATTCTACCTTACTATGCATTTTATTATAAAATGTAAAACACTGAGAAGCACAAACAACTTTGAATCAAAGCGCCATTTCCAACGATTCACAGCCCATGACATCGTCGTCCCCAGATTTAATTTCAAACACAAATTCGTCCTATCATTTATTCATTCCTGTTGATTATTTATCACGTTTTTATTAAGCTCAAAAATAATGTCGCGTTCGACTATATGTAGAAGCGCGTTCATTCTGCATTTAAAATTTCAGCAAACACCCACATAACGCTGCATGTATATGAGGACGATTAAAATCCAAGGCTCGCAGATTCTCCTCTTAATGTATTCGGGAAGTTACACTTAGGCAGACTTTTAAGGAACGGGAAATGTTTCTTAAAAGCCGAGACCCAACGTTAATAATGCATGAAAGCAGACACGACTTAGAGAACAGGGTATAACATTCAACAACACATGCACGCCTTACTAAAACCATTATCTAGAGCCTGTAATCGGCTGCCTTCTCTGAGACTCATTTAGGTTGAAGGGGAATAGCTGGGATGGATGGAAGAAGTGGGGTTCTTTCGGAATGTCGTGTACTTCTCGCTTCTTCAGTGTAAAGAGCTTTGTCGGACCAGTTTGGAAATTAAAGTCTTTGTTTTTTGATGGCGACGAAGTAGGGGAGTAAGGGTGGAGAGCTAGGAATATAAAAAACAGTTAGCGCGAACTGTAAGTGAACTGGTGGGTTTTGTACCGGTCTAAGTCAGTTCTTTCCACCAGGCTTAGGAAATAAGGAAGTGAATGGATGTAGAAAGATCTATGACCTGTCCAATCTATAAAATTTAGAAAGCTCCTATGTAACTCATATATGCTGCACATAAAAGCAAGAACGAACTTTTTTGAAAATAGTCTTAAAATTTGTGACTTTATAACTTCTCTAATGACATTATTAAGTATGAAAAGGATACAAAGAGATACAATCCAGGAAATAACAGGTTTATAAAGCAAAAAAATGATGAGAAATTGTACTTTTTGGTATACATAAATTCGATTCCTACCTATTAGAATGGCGAAAGCATATAAAAAACATAACTGCTATTTGATATAGCTTAAAGTTGAATCTCAACAACATGTACCTTATTAGTAGGCAGATAATTGAACTATGTTCTTAAACCTTTTTAATAAATTTGTAAAATATTTTATATAAGTGTGTCAAAAATAGTACAGGACTCCATTTCCATGAATCATAGACTTGTAAGATGTCATCATCACGGGATTATATTCTTTAATTGATAATATTATTTATAGGAAGCACTTCAATATTGATCTGACTAAATTCAGCATATTTTCACGAAAAAAAAAGAAAAAAGCATTCTAAATGTGTCGAAAAATTTTGTGAACTCAAATAAACAATCATTCGGAAAATGTTAAGGAAACATGGAAAACAGAATAACAATTGCATATCACTGTATCAAAAGTAATTAATTTTCCAAAAAATACATGCAAGGTGTTTGAGAATTAATGAAATAATTAACTAAAATATTAACGCTTTGTAGTGTCTGAGGATATTTTAATAATTCGAAAATTTTGTTAGACAAAAAGAAACCTGTCGAAAAAGTTATTCTATATTCATCGAGTTTTTGATCAACAGTTATGAGTTCAATCACCTTAGTATAATTGAAGTTCTTTTGTAACCAAAATTATAAACTTCATAGGAGATTCGGGGAAATTAAATAAACAAAATACCTTTTACCGGAAAGATATATATAAAATTTGGTATATAGAATTGTGCCTCGACTTCTAATAACACTTGAGAATTTGAGACTTATTTATCTGAATTCTGACATTCATCTGATGTCATCTGACATTTATCTGATATTCAAAATTAGGAATAAAAGATCAGATTAGTTATTCAAAATCAGTAATTAAAGATCAGATCAGTCATTTAAAATCAGTCTTTTTAAATATTATAACAATCATTCGAAAACAATCATAAAAGATTAAACTCAGAAATAAAAGTATATAAAAAAAACCGAGTATTTAGTTAAGAAGAATAAATAAGTAAAAAGCCATTAAGTAGAAAGCCGAAAGATAAAACAAATATGAACATGAAATAAATACCAAGTGTCAAATGATTTTAATAAATGCATTTTTGTTTTGCTTTTATATATTTCTAAAAATATATTTAACCTCTGGAGAAGAATAACTTTTTCTGAAAAAAAAAGTAGTGGAACTGAACATAAAGGACTCGCTAAATGAAAGAAGAAAAAAATCCCGAAATATGAGAAAAAAAGGCGAAAACAGTTGGTATCCAATCCTTTTCTGCACCAATTCTATGAGTACCACACAATTCCTTCACTAAATGCCAAATAAGTTCCTGACAAGAAGGAATCGAGATATTACAGTATTCAAGAATGCTTGTCAAGATCTTGCGCAAATTCAACATATTCAGTGTTAAAAAGATCCTTTCTTGATTTGGTAACTAACAAATGAAGGTACACGTCAATCAGTCGTTTCAAATGAGTGATGTATTGTTCCGCCACATCGAGACTTCCATTCAGGAAATGAAGTTAAAGCCTGATTTATGTCTTTTTTTAACTTAAAATTTTTTTATGGAAAAACTTTTCGTGCAATGTAGTAATGATTTTCAATAATTTCGGGCTTTAACATTTGTTTTCGATAAATGTATAAATATGTTGACTAATATTACTGACATTGCTAGTTACCTTTTGCAACCATTTAGTCCATCGAAATTTACTCATTTTACAAATTTCAATTGAATATTTGGCATAGTTCAGTCTTATTGTCTTTCTTAACAAATTATTTTCAAAGTCAAATTTTGAGATACGTATGTTTCATATTATTTTAGAAATTGTGTTCATTTCTATTCGTTACACTATCATTTCTTTGATTTTTTGTCTACATCTTTATATACCCAGTTATATCACAGGAAAGAACAGCAATATCTTAAAATAAGTTCACATTAAAAAAATATTCACAGCAATATTTAAAAATGAGTATACGTTAAAAAAATTAACTTCTGCTTGATTATGAAGTTAAACCTCCATTAAATATAAAATTTTAAATTCTTTAAAGAATGTCTCATATTGAAACCTCTCAGCACAGGAAAATAAGCTGACTCATCATATCTTTATTATCAACAATGGAAAAAAAAAGAATTTTACTTTATTAATGAAATAATTGTTATAAATTATGCTTCAAATATCTTTTTTTAAAATAATTAGAAAATGAAAACATAATTCAACAAAAAAATTTATATATGTGGAAAAATTTAATTTTAATATGATGTAAAAACCTTTCTTCTGTTTCAAAAGTCAACGCGGAAAAGCATCGAAATTTCGTGCAGTTTTTAATTAATTAAAATTATAAATTATTTCTTAAAAACTTCAAGTTGCACATCCTCACCTTCTAAAGTAAATATGAATTATGTTTGGTAGTTCTAGATCCAGCGGTTCGGCAAGCAGAACACCATTCGGCAAGCAGAACACATTTATTTTTATTATTTGTTAAGATAGAAATAGAAAGTTTATAATTAAATTTGTTCATGCTCAATACTTTGATTATTAACATTTGGTTTTTAATAGATTATATTAAAAGTAATCATTGCTATCTAAAAAAAGATTTTGATTATAGTATGTCGTATATAATAGAATAAAATTTGCAGTACGTCTATTTATCTTCTCTTCTTGTGAAGGATAAATCAATGTTTATTCTGAAAAATAATCAATATTTAATTTAATGTGTTAAAGTAAAAATTAAAAAATAAAGAAAAGAAAATTAAAACTTTTAAGCTTTGTTATCTATTTTACAAATTTCTGCTGCATCTTTAATTCTTAAAATAATTATGCAACTTTAATCTACAAAGGGATGTTTGGGAGGTCATTTTGATATTGAATTGAATTATATGAATCATTTTGTAATAGAAACGAAAAGGTCTCTTTTACCTGTTAATTGGGACTGACGAAAAATATTTCAATGCAAAACTAATTGGATATAAATTAATTACCCAGTTAACAGGATAACAATCAGACCTGTTAATCATTGTCAGACCTACAATGTCTAAACTTAGATGCGATATATTTAAAGCAAAAGACAACAGCTCATTTTTTCTATTTGTTTTTATTATTATTTTGCAGCTTCCATTGGTTTAAAAATTGTCCAAATTTAAGTTATCTTTTATTTTTGCTACATTTGTTTCAAAGCATTTTTTTGCTCAGATTCTGGAAGTACGCATATATCGCCTTCATGTTTAGAATGGCGTCAGTTTTTGCATTAATGTTTTACCCTGGCATAATCTGCAATGTAAATGCATTGAAGAATTTCGTCAATAAAGAAGCTGAAAAATATTCTGAAATAAAAAGAGATAATAAATGCAGCTGAGAACTTCGCAGTAGCGGATTTCTAATCAGGCAGGAAAGGAAGTTGCATAGGGTTCCTGTGTATCGGCAACCATCAGGCAGGTTCATTAAACACTTTACTTTTCCATCAGCCAAGAAATTGGTATAAAAATTTAAAGAATTTTAGAAATTTTTAAATATTAAGAAAATTTTAACACCTTATCAAGCATAAATAGTCAGGTTCAAATGTTTCATTATGTGCATTAGAGTATAAAAACGCCAGATATCTGTGCCAATAATATTATGTATAAATGTAAATTACAGACAATTTGGAGTCATATCAGATAAATAAAAATAAATACATATTCACAAATTTAATAAAAAAAAGGATTATCCTAATGGGCATCATAGACAAGTTGAAAATTTCCTGAAATGTCGAACCTTAGTAACTATCTTATTAAAAAAGAGGACTTAAAATGTGCCAATGCAAAATATTAAATCAACTGTCGGGATGTCTCAGATGCACGGAAAAATTGCTGCAGCTGGCAGACAGTTTCTATGCCCTTCAAGCCTTGAAAACTTAATTTTTTAAAATAATTGAAATTTATTCAATAAAAGTCCGAAGAGTAAATTCAGTTCCAGACTTCAAGACATTTAAATATAACTCGGAATGAAAAGAGAAGTCTCGCACAAAATAGAGTCGGAAAAATACATTACGGCTGAAGGTATTCCATTGTCATGGATTGCTTGCTACTGAAGAAACTTTCAAAAAATCTTGCTTCAAAAAATGAAACAAATTTTCAAAATAGTAAGTGTCAAGAAATTCTTGGTAACATTCTTTCAATTTTACCCTTATTCCATGGATATATCGTAAAAAGAGAAGAGAAGGCATGTAAAAAAGGATTTTTTCTTTTTAAACTTACAGTTATTATTCCATAAATACTGAACAAATTTGGTCTTTATAACAATTGTTATTTTTACAAAAAAAATTACAATGAATATATTTTCTTGCACTATTTGATATAATTAATTGAAACAGCAAATTATTTGTACAATCTTAATTTTAATCTCCCATTTTCTTTTCTAAACTCCTTATACAAACATTTCTGCAATGACTGCAGTTATTTTTATAGATGAGGACTCTGTCTTCTCGAAATTAAGGGAAGACCGCATTTGTTGCTAAAAATCCCAATTGTAGTATTTCAATTAATCATCAATCATAAGCTAATGAAAGAGTTAGTAGTATGAACTCGAAATTCCGGGAAGAATTTATTTGTGGTAAGCATGAAAACCTTTTTACTTAATTTATTGATAAATTTTGACAATAAATGTGATGTACTAAATATTAGTTGCTTGCATGTATTTTAATCATCTACTCTTAAACATGCGAAGAATCTAAATAAACGACAATGGTTTTGGGTTTTACCAATTTACTATTATTTTATTGTTATCATTTTGAAAGTTTCCTATTTAGTATCATTGAATTATTCAGAATATAAAGACTTCAATCATGGAACATTCTAAATTGCATTTTTACATTCATTGTTTTTTTTCTTTTGATTTGAAGAAATCTGGTACAAAAACCCATCAGAGACTTTTAGGAACTTATGGTAATGCTGCTTCGTCATATCCCAATTGTCGGTTTCGGTTTCAACGATTTAAGAGTGTTAAATTCGATATATATATATATATATATATATATAT
>JAPMOR010080749.1:93710-122026 GCA_026543865.1 Argiope aurantia | reverse complement strand
TTAAAGAAATTCTTATAGAATGTAAAAGTTGAAAGTCAAAAATTTAATGAAATCCTAATAGAATATAACAGTTGAAGGTCAAAAATTTATTAAAATCCTTATAGAATGTAACAGTTGAACTCCAAAAATTTATTGAAATACTAATAGAATCGAAAGAACATGATCGAATTCATTTGCAACTTTGATTGGAGATCTTAATTATTTGAATAATTCTCCTCATCTATTATCAAAATACGTTGCGTTCCAAGTTCGCTTGTTATTGTGATCAACCAAGTTCACGGTCACAGGTTTCATTTTCAACCATTAGCATTCATTCTCCTCCGAAATGGACTTGGTTATCAGGATTCGTGAAAAATCGATTCCGGAAAATTTCCATACAATTCTCTTCAGCAGTATCAACAGTGATAGGAAACACAATTCGAAATCCATCCATCTAGCAATTATTTCGTCGTTTCCTATCAAATGCCTGCATTCGAAAATTACAATGTATCCCACATCGTTTCGAGCGCAACTTATTAGAAGGGGAAAATCTTTGCCGGCAGTTCAATCTAGTTAGGGCTTAACTGCTTCAATATAATTAGTTCGGACTATCTTGATTCGAAAAGGACTGGATTCCTCCGAACTGAAACTGTAATTACATAATCGCTTGTCAACTCTGTCTTTCAAATTTGCAAAGCAGAGGAATTCTTATAATTTGATGCGTAATTATGTATTGGAGTATTATTAGGAATTTGAATAGTTCCTTAATTAGTCCCCTTGAGACATTTTTACTCTATCCACAGGGGTGATTTTAAGGTCAATGCTAATTCCTCTTATGAGTCAGTAACTGATGAATAATTAAGAAGTAATTGTTATTCAATCTGAATGAGGATCCTGTTACGTAGTCTCACTGATTTAAAAAAATAGCACAGTATAATTGATTATTAGTTAATTTGCGTGCATTAAAAATATATCATTGCTGCAATATAAAAATTATTGCAAATGTTGTATCCTTCGTGAGCAATTCTAGTTATAAATATCAAATTTATATTAATAACAATAAAGAGAATAAAAGAGCAAAATTATCCTAGTAATCCTAATTTTCAATATAGTGAATATTGAAACATGCAAAAATGTTATAAGGTTGACTGATTCTTTTAATATTAAACTTACCAGCTACCCAGATGAATCAATGATTTTTTAATTATATATATATATATATTATATATTATATATATATATATATATATATATATATATATATAGAGAGAGAGAGAGAGAGAGATAAAGACATAGGTATAGATATAGATAAAGACATAGATATAGATATAGCTAAAGACATAGGTATAGATATAGATAAAGACATAGGTATAGATATAGCTAAAGACACAGATATAGATATATAATGTATTATATTTATGTGAACAGTTTTTAAATAAAACTTATGCTATTGAAATTTAATTATGATACTTCACTGTCTTCATATACTCTTAAAACATTAAATTAAATAGAATTTTTCCTCGTGATTCTTCTCCCTAAAATAAGCATCTGTATTCTTCTCTCAAAATTCTTTTATCTATTCAAATTCAAATAAAAATTTTGCTTGTTTAGAATACAAAAGGAAGTAAACGACATTAAAGGAAATAAAGGAAGTTGCTGTTATCTTCTCAATTTTTTTGTCTTCCCGTAAGACGAATGCTATACATCCAGTAATATATAGATATATATATATGCATTAGAGTAGGGTTATGCATATCTGACGTATTCAAAAAATTTCGAGTTTTGTGTTATGATTCTCCGCACCATGTAGAATTCCCAAGGGTTGGAAAAGAAAAATTTTTTCTTGGGAGAGCGAAAGCTGACATTTGGAGTGATTTTTTTTATTGGAGAAATATCTCATGGAACGTAAGATTTCAAAGGAGTTTAAGATAAGACACATAAGAAAAAAAAATCTGAGAAAAAGGAATTCTAAGAAAGCAAATAATAGGAATATTTTTCTCTTATATTATTCTTAATGTTTTGAATAACTTACAGAATGAGTATAACAATCTATTTCTGCAACTGTTTTCTCTTTATCTTTAAATGGAACTACGTCATAAATTGTTATTCAAAATTGGGTTGGATTTCCCTGTCAAGTTGGTCTAATTCGCGATTATAATGGATTAAACTATATAATATACAAGACGTCCATTTTAATCACTAACTAATAGCTAATTTCTTGATTAATAGAGATATACATATAAATTCTATAAGAAAAATACTTCCATGAATAGTTAAATTTTATATCATTTCAATCAATAAATGCATGATTTACAAAAATTTATCTAAATTTATGAACAATTCCTCGATTTTTTAAAATCAAATTTAGTCAAATATTCTAGAAACATTTCAATGTTGCATTTTTCTGCTGCTAATACTGGCAAATTTATAGAGAATATTCCTATTCTGGATCATTCAAAAGACATTCTTGTGGAATATCCATTATTGAGACGGTCATTGATTGACTTTATAAAGTGATGCATAACATCATAATTTTTTTGGTTTTGGAAAGAAGTAGAAGTTTTTTTTTAAATATTAATGTGTTGATAATATTTTATTCATTATTGATACAGGACCAAAGCAATGTATTAAAATGATGCTGTCTTAGATTAGATTAGACAGAAACAGTATGAAATACAATTATTTATTTTTCGTATTATACAATTATTTATAATACAAAGTCATAAATTATTATTAAAAAGGAAATAATTTCTTTCTTAATATATTAAGGATTTTCGTTTTGTGCAGTAGAAAGTCTCGAGTTATTGCAATTATTCCACAAATTCATGCAATTATCTACTTAGATGTATTCAGTGAATTTTTAGAAATATTTCTAGGCATTTATGCATTTTTAATTTAAGCATAGAATCTCTCCGAATAAATAAATAAAATTATAAAATCTGAAAAATTATTCTCTTTATAAAATGAATTAAAACAAACAGCCATCAAATATGTCAACCATTTTACAATAAAATAGGTACATATAAAAATAATTTAAATGAAGTGAAAATACATATTTTAGATAAAGACTTACTCTAAAACTGTAGTATATTTTCATAAATGCGATTACAAAATATGATTTTGAGATTGCATCTATGAGAAAGGAATTCTTTCTAATTAATTATTTATCCATAAATTCCATTTCTTATTCCTTCATATTTCTTTATTTCTTTACTTTCTTATTGAAAAATCCTTTGTTAATTACTTATAGGAAGCCTTTTCGTAATGAAATTTTCGAAATATGTTTGTTTGACAATGCATGAAATTTGTATATTACTTTATCAACAATAACTGTATGTTATTAAAATTAATAATAATTAATGAAAAAGCATTTCAAATCATTTAGAGAAAATTAGTGTTGCTGAAAGGATTAAAAACATTATTCAATTAAAAAATTGTTTTATCACATATAAAGACACAAAGAATACACTCAACATTACATATCTGTCTTCTTTAATATCTGAGCAGAAAAAAATCATTTTTAAAAAAGGTTTAATCAAAAAAATGTTATTAAAACAGCAAAATAAACAAAGGAGTTCTAGAGAAATTTTTTAATTATATGCATACAATGTCGGTTGCATAAGATGCCGAAGGCAAAGAAATAATTAATTGATTATCTCAAAAATTGAATGTAATAATATATATCAGTTAAAGAATAATTTATATGCACTGCAATAATTTCATATGCATTGTTAAATATATTTCTATGGGATTACGATAAAATATAAAGCTTTGATAACTAAAATAGATTAAAGCACTTGAATCCTGCAATACATTTCAAAAGCAAATACATAACTTAGAATTGAGATTTTCGCGTCTGATAATTGTAAGAAAATAAAATATGAAACACAAAAAAGGTAGACAAAATAGAATTAATTATTTTAAAATTTGAAATAAATTTAGCATCCGTGTTTGATTAAATCCTCAAAAATATTTTTTAAATTTAAAATTACGATAAAGTATTCTTTGAAAAAAATAGGAAATTGCATCATCAGTTACCTCACAGAAAACTCGACCAACTATTCTTTTAATTCTTCGAAATACAAGAAAAGATAACGAATTATGCATGCACGCTCCTCAACTTTTTTTATGCTTTTTGGTTCACCTGTGCAAAAAAAAAAAAAAGTGAAATTTTCATGAAGCTCTACTTCTTTAAGAACAAAAATGCTACACACAAAAGAAGAAGGAAAAAAAAAGAAAGCCCTCTTTTCATTTCGTAACTTTTTCATAGAAAACAGAAAGAAAGAAAAAAAAAACATTGTAGATGCAGAGCATGAAGGTAGAAAAATTCATTTCATTTTGCTTTATTTTTTTTATTTTTTTGTTTCTGTTTATTTTTATTTTTTTAGTTCTCGAGTCTATGACAAAAGTTCTTACACTTTGGCCTTCATCCAAGAATATGTTCCATTTTTTGATCACAAAAATGCACGCTCAAACCATTTACTTGGACCAAGTATACTTATTGGATAAAACGTCAACTTTAAGTGGAACATAAAAAGAAAAAAAATGATAGTAAAAAGTAACTTCTTACTACTGGATTCTTTCATATTTTCGAAGTTTCAAAATACATGAAGCTTAAACCAATCAATAGCAACTAATAAAAGTTCTCTTAAAAATAACACAACCGCTTCATTCAAAATGAAAATATTTTTTTTAAATATAACATTTCATTAATGTATTCAGAAGACTAATAGTTTAATCAAATCAATAAAAATAATTTTTGAAGCTGTAAGAAGCTTATGTTGAAATTAGTTTTGATCAGATTTTTTTTAAATGGATTTGAAGTTTTTATTGACATTTTTAAGTTATTAATTCTCAATCTTCTTCAGTAGATAATCAAACACTTAAGGATTCCGTTATGTGAAATACGTTAACCTATTTCTTTTATTTAAAATTATTTAAACAATGCTTAAAAGTTCTAAGAAAAATATATAAACACCTTAGCTTTTATAAATAAATCAAATTATGCTGCATGGAAGATGTCATAATACTCTACTTCTTACATTCTTCTTCTAGATAATTTTCTATACATTTAATGTAACAATATTAAATGCAAATTAGGACGCATTAAAATACATAAATCAAGTTTTAACACATTCGCAACTGTAAATTATATTTGTGATACGTATTATTTATTTAATTATATGGTCTTTTCTACGCTATTTAACTCTAATAGATAAGAAATTTAATTATAAAATAGACTGAAATAACAGACGACTCATGCAACAGCCAACATTC
The DNA here is from genome assembly GCA_026543865.1 of Argiope aurantia. NCBI lineage: Eukaryota > Metazoa > Arthropoda > Arachnida > Araneae > Araneidae > Argiope > Argiope aurantia. The sequence goes on along the minus strand of JAPMOR010080749.1, from coordinate 116,770 downwards.
TAATGAAAAACACACATGTTGAAATTATTTTTATTCATTAAAATAAAAATTCTTTTGCTACTGCTGTCCGATAACTCCCAAATACATTTATTGGAAATTTAACGACATACTTAATTAATTCATTTGAATAATAATTTCGATATTTAAAAGCATTTTGAAAATTAACCGATATTAATGCAGAAACTCAGAAACTAAGATAATTTGCAGGGCACTTTTTTTTTCTTTTTAGCATTGAAAATTTTAAGAAAAGTGAAATAATTGAGTATTTTGAGACATATTTGTAAGCATTTGATAAGTAAAATTAATTCTTTATCTGTTAACAAACAAAAAGATTCAAAAGAAATATGCAAAATAGTTGTAATTCACGTTTAAATGCAAATTTATTAGGATTCACATTATTAAATGTCTGAAGAATTTCTATTAAGTTTCTTTGTATACTTCTATCTGTTTTCAAATATTTATGCAACTACTTTTTTAAATTTACAAATTTATAAAATTTAGTTGGGAAACCATGAATCATTTTATTTTTTATTTAATTTAATTTCTCTGAAATATGTTATTAAATATAACAGAAATGTTACATATACAAAAAAGTACTTTTCGACAAATTTTAATTAAAAAAATTTTTCCTTTATAACCAGTGCAAGCAGTACGCTCACAAAAGTATCAAAAATCAAATTGTAACGTTTCCTACTTCAAATATATTGAACTCAAATATATTTATCTTTCATTTCTTTATCGAATCTTCAGCGAAAAATAGAAGTGACATTGCTTTTATGAAATTCTCGCAAAAGTTAAATTATAACACCTTTTTCTTCTCTTCAACTGAAGAGGCAGTCAAAGTCTATTCTTTCAGAAATAATATTGAAGCATATTTTTGTTCAAACAATCGACGATCGAAAACTCCAGGAAGATAAAATAAAATCTACAGAAAATATAGGTCGATATCGATTTATATTTTAGTTTAATCCCACGTCTTTCGACAAAACCATGTCCTCCTTTATGGCACAATATTGCTTCTTTTTGTACTTTTAACGTAGAATGATGTAAAGAAGTGAACACTCAACTAGATAAATATACAATGGCGCCGATCTTTCAACAGAAGCTTAGTCAAAAAAAGTCAGGTGCATTTATTAAGCTAAGCGAGAACGTTGCTGAGATAGGGAACTGAACTAAGTAGGGAAAAAAATGACAAATGACACGGAAAATGAGGAAGCAAAATAGAATGCAACAAAAATAAGGAATAATAAATAAACTTTGCAATCTTTTCTACCTCAGTTGGCGCATTATTCCATTGTTTGGCTCGCGGAACCGCCATTTTCATTTCTTCCTAATGACAAATGATGCTGCCTTGAATTTTCTCTCAACTGATAAATAAGACTTGGAAAAAGATACTGACTTTTTGTTGATACAAAATCTTAAGAATGCATTTTTCCTCCTCTTTTAATTTTTTTATTATTTGATGTGGCCACTAGTTTTTAAAATTTATTCGTTTTGATCTGAATATAAATGTACTGGTGTCTTCATTTCTATGACATTTGAGAAGTCATTAAAGAAGCTTTCAAGCGAAATCTATAAAAGATATGGCAATAAAAAAATGCAATAATTTGTCAACACAGCTAATCATCCATATTCATAGAAATTTCTTCTTAAACAACAGTAAAATAAATACCAAAAAAGATTCACAATTATTAGCGATTAGCTGAAGTAAACTAACCTGGTTTGTTGGGAAAAAAATATAGCAAAGAATTTATTATTGTATATTTATATCAGTTTCTTTTTTCAAATAGGGTATTAAATATTGTAGACTGACTTAAGATAGGTCTTTATTTTGTTGTTCTCTTAAGGAAAACAGCAAAACTATTTATATTTTTAAAGTTGTTTTTTTCTTATTTAATTAATACAAAAGCTAATCTTTGTTATAAAATAAATTTTAAGAATAGGACAACGAGATTTGTAGTAATTTATTTTTTAAAGTAAATCGTCTTCTAAAATTATATCGCTCTAATAATGTCCATTTTTAAAATAATTAATTTTAAAAAAATGAAAAAAAATCTTTGAGGAATTAATGTAACTAAATGCTATATATATATATATATATATATATATATATATATATATATATATCAGTGCTTCAGTGTCTTAAAAAATAATTTATCAAATTATGTAGGAAATTTTAGTTAATATAGTTAGTTAATAAGTTTAGTTTAGTTTTATCAATTTCCACTCTCTTTGGTACTTAGTTTTGTTTATAATGTTTAACTACCAGCTAATATCTTCACTCTCCTTTGGTTTGAATAAAAGTTAATTATTTCATTATTTCATGTACTGATGTGCGACAGTTATTACATTCCTAGGTCTTCCAAAACCCAGGAATAATTTTTCTGATTTTATTCAGTATCAATTCACAAATATTAATTACATACCAAAAAGAAAACTACAAAGAGTGTTCGAAGTTGTGAAATTCAAATTAAAGTTAACTAATGCAGATGATATTAAATTTTCTATTCAGAAATTTTGAAAACAATAATGCATTTGTAGCGTTAGCAAATCCATTTGTTCTTTTTTGAAATATAAATTGCTTTAATATTCTAAAAAAAAGAAGTAATAAAAGGATTAAGATTTACATTAATGTTTCCACATCATTTTTGAAAAATATAGCAAAAATAAATCATGATGGTTAAAAAATTTAATAAATCTGAAATAAAAATTCATTTTATTTTCCAAATTAAAAGTTTAAAAATTTATAAGTAAACAACTTTGAAATAACATAATGAACTGCGTCACTATTTAAGATTACATAATTTGAAGAAAAGTTTACAAAACATATTTAACACGTTTTGGAATTCCTGAGATATTTTTCTTTGTTAAAAAAAAAATGCATTTCAATTTTACAGTCACTCTCGTAACTATTATATTTAATTATTCCGAAATACTTAAGTGACATAGAAAAAACATTTTTTAAAATTTAAAATTAAAGAAAACAATTTTATTTTCTGAATTTATAATTTAAAAGTATAAATATTTAACATTAAAAATATATTTATGGTTATATACTATCAGAAATTGTTGATAATATAATTTTAACATGTTTCATGAGTATTAAGATTATTATTATAATTTTTTTCCTTAACGAAAAATTTACCCTACTTTTATGGTTCTAAAGTACTTCCTAAATTTTTATTTTCTCAAAACCAACCTAAATTTCGCTTAAATAAATTCACTCCCCCCCCTACTTTTTTTTTTACTTTGCTTTTTAAATTGTCTATGTCTTCTAGAAAAGTTCCTCTTTTTTGATGAAAAAAGAATAAGGCTTCATCACTCTTTATTTTTCAAGGGCTTTAAGGTAACTTAATAATGAAAACCACAGTACACCAAATACGACTACATGCCAAATGGTACTTGACAGCGTGGTTAACTTTTTATACAGTTAACACAAGAACCCCCCTTACTGCATGATGTCATTCTTAATTTTGTCAAGCGCGATTTAAGAACTTCAGATTTTAATTAAAGCTTCACTTAAAAAGAGTCATTTTGAAGTATTAATTCAGAGTTCATTAATTTTCAGATTCCTGTAAAAGAGTTTCTGGTCGGGCTACATCTTCAAATTAATTTTTCCTCTGCCGATTTCGGTTTTCAAAAGACAGCTGATTATCTCAAAATTTTTGCTTCTTGTTAAAAATTGATTATTTGAAAAATAGGTTCCACTTTGGAAAGATAGGAGCTAGAATAGATAGATATTAAAGGTGTATATTTTTAAATTTAATGAAAAATAATTTAATGAAAATCAAATGCTACAAAATTAATAATTAATGCTTTATCTTATTGAAACCATACTATTAAATTTAGTTTACTCAAAAAGCTTTTTAAACTGGTATATAATATTGCATTTTAGTAATGAAATGAGATTTCAATTTTTGTGAGTTTTCTTCATGTGTTGGTTTAAATTATTAATATTAAAAAAATATTTACTATTAAAGATTATATTTTATGTACTTACTATAATAATTTTTCATGTTAATGAAGTTTTGAATGTTTTACTAATTTATCAAAAATTAACTCAGAAGAATTTATCAGAAAACTAACTCAGAAATTAACTTAGTGCTCAAAAAAAGTACTTGTGATTAAAAAATACTTATACCTTGATTCTAAAATCAGAATCTAATTGTGGGACTGTCTTACCACGATCCAGTTTTATGCAATATTTTTCATATATGTAGGTGTTCTAATCATTAATGTTGGCACGGCATGTCATTTGTACTTGCATAGAAACATATTAACAAAATGTTTGAAAAAAAAGGCGATGGATTAAACGCCCTTTCATTCTTTAACCATGATTAAAAATTTCAATCAGCCCCAGAATATATTTTAGTTAGATACAAAAGAGTTTATTTAAAAATATATTGAGCCAAAGTGATTGTTGCATATTTAATCCTATCTTTACTTAGGAATCAACATTTATCAACTTTGAATGCTTATTGATTAGATTTCAATTTTATAATAACAAGTCGTTTATCCACTTAGAAGATTATATAACACATTCACATCAATAATTACTTAATAGAATTCACATGCAACGAATAATCTACTATCACAACATTTATTGTGTTAAAAATCTTACTCTCCTATTTCTCCTGAAATATTGGATATATGAGTTTCTCGAATGCCACAAATAAATTCTCAACAGAATAAATTATGCCATTAAAGGAAAAAAACCATATTTAATAAATATATATATAAAATAAATATATATAAAAAAGGCTAATAAAATAAAACCAAGAAATTAAAACCTGGAAGTAAATTTCAATCATTTTCTACACAAAGAATCTTGTTATTGCATATCAACGTTTATTTGATTTTGTTTATTAATGCCGTAACTCGAAATGAGAACATTAAACGCATATAGTTGTTTAAAATGCTTTTTTTATTTTAAAAGAAACACAAGTTCTATGAAATTATAAAATATCCTGTACTTCCATTCATTTTCTGTTTTGATAAGTGAAAAAAAAATGGTTATTAAATATAGTATCAAATTTGAAAAACAATATCAATCTAATTTTTTTATAAATTATGTAGCCAAATGTTAATTTGCCGAAAGAATATTTGAATGAATCCAAACCAACAAAAATGGTATAATTACAGAAAGTAGCAACCACGTCTGTAGCAGTTGCTAATGCAGGTCAAAGAAAAGCAATAATAAAAATGAAATAATAAAGCGTCTTCCAGAAAATTTAAGCGGTACTGGGGCAGCTTATTTTTCCTTCCGATAGCAGCAATAACTTTTCCAGAGGATTGATACGAGGCATTGTTATACCAAAAGAGAAAATTGAAGTTTTCTTTATTTTGTTGTTACTTCCGTATTTCTGTTGGGTTGGATGCAAGCCAGAAGATCTAGGATTACAGATGATTCGCCTGCTGTACATTGTAACTGATCTAAATTTTGATCTAAACCCCCTTTTTTGCTGTATTATGTATTTATTATTTATTTTCCAATGTAGAGAATAATGTAAAAATGGATGCTCTGTAATTGAATGTTACGAAATGCCAATGAAGGAGAAGGGTTTATTTGTGGTAGGAGAATCAGCTTATGTGGGTTAAAGGCTTATTTCCTATCTTTAGATTGATACTCATATCGAATTGTAAATTTTTTGATGGATATTTGTACTGACACATTCCAGCCATATTAAAGACGTTTACTTCTGACAAAAATAAGACAAAGCAAAATAATTTATTTATTTTAACCAAATGCACTAGATGATCTAAATATAAATATTCATTGGAATCAAGGAGCCAGGATGGAAAATAATTCCGAGCTGTAAAATATTTTTCGCTGAAACTCTCACACAAGAAACTGAACTCAATCAAAGTAAGATTAAAACTTTTTTTACTATAAATAGGGTATTGCTATAACAATAACATATAAATTTGAGAAGAAATTGAGCATGAATTTCCTTTGCTATAACAACTATACCAATATGTTTGAAATTTGTAGCGACGTCAGGTCGCCACGGTGGATTTTTTTTTTTTTAATTCTATAATAAAATGCGACAAAAAGTTTCAAATTATCTTGTAAAGAATTATTCTTTAACTGTAAAAAATTCCATTTTCCTTTTATAATTGCAATTATTTTGGCCATCTTCAAACAAGGAGTGGATGAGAGATTTTGCAGCTACAACCTCAAGATTTTTTTAAATAAAGAAACTATACAAACTTGTTGGTAATATTGAATATCGGGTAACAATAATTTACAAGTCACCATGTAGTGTTAGAATCTGTTAACTATTTTCAATCATGTTAATCATTTTTTTATTAAAATCCACGGCAACTGTGGTGGATTGTGATGCGCAAGGATAGAACCTGAAGCCTTGTGGTCCGCAGTTCATTAACAAGACCGTGATACAAAAGCAATTGTTCGGGTAGCGTAGCAGTTAACTGGCTATTCTCCCCACAACATTTATATATTTTTTTTTGATAAACAAGTTAGTTCTGACATTGAAAAAAATTTCCTGCGTGTTAATATATTATATTAATTCTTTCAAGGAATATGGAAAAGGAAGTATGGACAAGGAATTATGCTTCCTACCAAAATATTCGGTCTTTGTATGAAGTTATGTAGGTTGGTATAATTTGAAACAAATTTTTCAATAAGACAGAAATTCAGATGCATCAGTTCTTTATTTCTCATAAAGTGGTGCAACTTGATTTTTTATTTAGCTATTAATTAACCAAATTAATTAATTAATCAAATTAAATGTACCTAATAAGTTCAATGAATCACTTTTTTTTTAAACCAATCTCAATCCTAAAATTTTTTTTAATATACCATGACTAGAAAAATAAATGGCCTTTTCAAGGGTTAAAAAGATAAAAATATCAATTTAATTAAGATTATTGAATGGCATGCCGCTTCAAATCAACAGCTGAATTTAAAATTAATTATTTTATGTCGCACTTTTTCAATATAAACGCAACTTTGTCTTATTTCCTTATACTTATTACTCAATTCTCTCTGCAGAAATGTCGGCATAGGTTTGAAATTTAGCAATCAATGAAATCAGATATCATACATCTATATAGGTCATAACGATTCGCGTGATCAAATGCCGTTAAATCTGTGCCATTAGCCTTGAGAATAATGTCTCATCTACTCTTGTGAACCCTCAGATATGTTCACTATACATGATATGTACAGTCTTCCTGCCAATATTTGATTGGATTGATTTTATAAAAGATTATTTAACAATTTGTATCGTATTAATGTTTTTATTTTTTGTTACAAATTGTTGAAAATTATTTAATAATTTTTAACGAAAATAAAAATTATTATAACTATTATATTGGGAAAATTGTCTAAATACGTAGTCTAATTGCTTATTGCATGGAAATCTCAAATGAGAAACATAAATTCAGACTCCAATTCTTAGATATCAGTTCCTGTTTTCGATAGAATGGTTTGCGTGTAAAACCTCAATTTGAAATAAATATAATAAATAACTAAAATATAATGTATCCTTTTGTCACCGCACTAATAAATTAAATTAAATTCATCCTCTTTGTATAATACCTTAAAAATAAAAAAGCTGGAGAGTAAAGTTTGAGAAATTTTTCTTAATCATAACAAAAAAAATCCAGAATTAAGTATTTTTATCAAATTTATGAAATAAACTATTTTTGTAACTTTCTGAAGCATATGCTATCTGAAAGGCTGATTTAATTTGGTGGTTTCAATCTTTATTAAATAATAAAATAAAAATATCATAAGTATAACGAAAAAATGAATTAAGCCTACTAAAAATTTAAATGTTATTTGATTTATTACGATGAGAAGATTGAGCATTTAAAAAAAGCTGGAATGCACTTATTAAATCATTACTTATCTATCAGTTGTGTTGCTTTGATGCGTGTAAACTAAATAACAAAAACTTGAATACCTTGAATCATATCTTGAAAATAAGAAAAAAAAAGAACAATGTTTGAGATTATTTTTTTTTTTTGATTATAACAAAACACAAAACAAAAAAAAATCAGAATTGAATATATTTATTGAATTTGTGAAATAGACTATTTCCATACCTTTCTAAGATATATTTTATCTGAAAGACTTATTAGTTTGGCGTTTTTAGTCTTCATTATACAATAAAATATAAATATCATAGATGTAATGAAAAGATAGAATAAATGTACTCAAAATCTAAATGTATTTAATTTTTTGCGATGAAAAAATTAAACATTAAAAATTGAATGCACTTAATAAATCATTACTTATTTATCAGTTGAGTTGCTTTAGTGTGTGCAAACTTAATAGCGAAAACTTGAATGCAACAAACTTAAAATGAATTAATAGTATCAAAATAGATAAAATTCAATGAAAAGGCTTTATACGATACTTATTCGTGATATTATTGAAGTTCGTGTAACTTTTTTATTATTGCTCCATCAATAATAGCATGAAAATAACAGATTTTGAATTAAATATTACAATCAACAGAAGCCCATTTATATTAAAAACGGGTATTGAAAATCCAGCATCGGTTCATTATTGAAGCGGCAGCTCTTTTGATAGTATCGATTGCAGTATAATTTTCTTGCTTATCACAATGAAGCAGAATAGTACTGAGAAAAGAACGTCGGATTTTGATAGATTGTCGAGATGAATTGACGAAACGTTCGACCCAAAAATAACAAACAAAAAAAAAAACATCTGAGGAAGTAGATGAAAAGGGGTTGAAGGTAGAAATAGCAAAAATGAAAACACGAGGAAAAAAATCAGGCGAAAATGATTAAATCTCTTCGTTTGTTGTGACAAGTTCTCCTGCTCGTAGAAGAGGTTTTTCAATCAATGACGTTGGATTTCTAGACGGTTTCTCATTTCTTTACCTTCCGCCGCTCGGGGATATTTGGATTTCTTTAACCTTTTATGTCACTTGGAATGAACTTCTGTTCGTGAATGCTTCATATTTCATTTGTTTGAAACTCTTGTGTGCGAGAGGGAGATTTTCTTCTGTGGTTTTATTATTAGATTAATTTTAAAAGGTTCATGGAATATCACTTATTTGAATTTAACGTTAGAAAGAAGCGATTATTTTACTATCTTTTTACGTAATGAATAAGAAAATTTATTTACATTATGCTTATAAAAGAGAAAAAATTAACACTTATGTAACACCCACTAAAAAAAATAATTTATAAATAAGTAAATCAAATCCATAAAAAATCATTTTTAAGCACTAATTATTCATATTTTTTTGATAACATAATTTATAAAATATGCACTTATAAAATTTTCCTTTCTCTAAATTTATGTAGAATAAATGTTAGATTTATGCCTTTAAAATTATAATAACAATGTCTCCATTCAAATATTTGAGATTTCACTTATTATGCATGACAAATTAATTGCTTCTTTGTTCGGAAAAGACTTTCTTCATAGTATAATATTAAACATTCTATGAAAAAAAAAACATATTCAAAAAATTATGATAATGGTTCTCATATCTCTAAATTAAGAATCAAATATCTCTATTTTACATTCTAGAATTGTCAAATTATGAAGATTCTTCTATCTCTCGTATTTTTAATGAGTTTTTTAATATTTTATATTTTCATGAAAGGAATGTTTTCTCATTTATATTGCTCAATAAATTTAATTTCGATTTAGTAGTAATTATTTTTCCTTATCTATTGTGTATTTGGATCCTTTAAGGGAATTAAATATCGATTTTCTAAGCAAAATTTTCCATTATATAGAATAATTGTTACATTTAATCTCAATTTATGAAATACATATTGCTATAACCGTACTCATGAAAATGTGTTATTTAATTGATTTATTTTGTCACAAAATAATTATAAAAAATAATATATAATCTTAATTTTTAGACATTGTGAAGAAAATAACATGCAGAAGAATTTACTTAGTTAAAATTTAAAAGATTAAAGCCCAGAAACTTATTATAGGAAAAGGCATGCCATTTTAAAATATAATTAATAACTCAAGGACAATTGGAATAAAGCATGTTCTGAGTAATAAAATACTGTGAATATAGAAATTGAATGGGAATTTTGATGGAATCATTTGAGATGAATGCTCCCTCTCGTACTTTAAAAATTATTTTTGACAGTATAAAATGATATTTACAAAGATATATTTCCTTTTATTTTCATCAATCTTTGGAATAATAGTTAATACTTTTATTTCTATTAAACAATAAATCTGTATCTATGATTTTGTTCAATAATAATAATAATCAGTATGGTCATAGTTCGTCTGCCCATATGATTACCAAAAACAGAAAATAAATATTTCAATCAAATCAGGAGAATTAATACTATAACTGTTTCTATTAGTAAAAATCTGATGATGAATAGCATCTTTATATTAAACTCAAGACTGTCTTATGTAAGGCTTTGCTATTTTTTCTCAAAGAAAAAAGAAATAACCCTGCATTAAACACAGAAAAAGAAGACTTTGCTAAACAATCCTGCTTTAATATCAGACTTTGTTTATCCCCGCTATACCTTGATAGTTAAGAAAGCTCAAAATGCTTATAAAATCGTTATTTTTTTAATAAATCGCGTGTAAAATCTGAATTTTTTAAAGGCTAACAAAGATTTAATAATCTTTCTTACATCATAAAATTAAGAGAGAAAAAAAAGGGGGAAAGATAGCATATTTTCTTAATCTACAACCTTTTCTTCTTTTATCACTAGAAAGAATTTTTTTATTAATACTTTCTTTATAAGTAAGATTCTATTTCCATAAAGCACTTGAATGCTTCGTACATAATATTTGAAAGGAAAAAATAGTTTTAAGTAAAAACTAATGACTCGTGTTATACAAGTAGTATTTCTACGCCTTTAAAATAAACATAAAGTGTGAAACAGGAGTCGGCAAACGATTTTTTAAAATAAAAAAAACACATGAAAATCTACACAATTAATCTATTCTCTCAAAATATTACCCTCTGGCAAGGAATTCTAGTGTTTTTTAATCGCTGTTTAGTTGCCGTATATTTTCTCACTGCAACATTAACGGATAATTTAGTTTGAAGGTGAACATTATACTTTCATTTAAATGACTGTTTTGTAGCGTTTTTAATGCTTCCAGCGGATGTCGTATCAGGTTTGTTTAAATATTAGCCGTTTCACTGAGCTAATACTTTACAAGCGGCGACGTATCCTTGTATGCTACGATTTTTTTTTCTTGTCTTCTTAAGAACATTTTTCAGTTTCTCTTATTAGTAATCTGAGATTTTCGAAATGAGCTAAAGCCTCCCTCAGCGACTTTAAATAACAAGATTTCTGCTATGAACGTAGTAAATGCCAGTTTTCTGCACCAGGGAGTAGTTAAATATTAAATTTTATGACCCTATTAATTTGTTTCAGAGCAAAAGTTTCTCCAAATAGTTTTTGTTTTAGGCTAATTTTAACTGATATTCTTACAATTAATATAATGTTTAAGTGACGATTAATAGCTGCTTTGATCTGTATTTTCAAGTCTTTTTGAAAATCTGAAAACATGTATTTAAGCACTTAAAATTCATAATAATTAGAATCGTTAATACTAATTATTGATAGCAGTCGAAACGATATATTTTAAGAATATATATGGCCTCTTTTTAATACTATTAAGTATATTTAGATTACTAAATTTAAATTATTTGAAATTCCATCCTGTTATACAAATTAGAGTGTGAGATGGAATTTATATTCATTTTCATTGTTGATTCATGTGTTAAATTAACTACATACTTTCAATGAACCAACGATTGAAACTGACATACACACTAATTAATTTTTAATTTTTTTTCATAAGCATATTTATTGAATTGAAGATATATGCGTTATAAAATATTGTATTAAAATAAATGAACTCTTTTCTATTCTTTTAAATTTTATTTAAAAAAACAAATCGCTCAGTTTTGGTTATCTATTCAGATCCGTTCTAAAAGTTATTAACTATTACTTATTCAATAAAAATGTACATAATAACTGTTACTCTTTATTTAAAAAAATTTTTGAATTAGAATTAGGTTAGAAACTATTAACTGTATTACGGCCATTCTGCTAATCTGAATTCAAATCATATTCTCTAATCCTAGAAACAGAGAAATAAAAATATTTCAACTGCTTGCAAAATTTAAACATCAATAATTAAAACTAACTTTGCAAACTTATTCATTGACGGATGTTTAAGTAATATTAAAATTATGTATAAACGAAAGATTTTTTTACATTTCATCTTCTTATTTTTCATTAAGACACAAAGGACAATTAAAATCCTTTTTACATTTCATCCAATATTTTTTATAATTTGTATATAATTTTGATAACCTTAAGACATTTTTTTTTCTAAATTCACAGTAAAATATCGCTTAAATCATATTCTGATGTATTTTATGTCCTAATCAATGATATTTTATACTCTAGGATGCAGCATTTTCAGAAAGGTAATTAATCACCATTAAGAAGGCGTAACTATTCAGATAAACAAATGTGTTTAAAAAAATGATCCATTGATTAATCATTTCTAAAACGGAACCATTTGAGTTTCACAAAAAAGAAGAAGATTAATATATTTTCTTTTCTATGCTACGTTTTCTTTGTACTTCATCTTAAAACTTGAATCACGGCTGCAATTATTAAAGAAAAATTAATTTTATTTAATTTTGTATAAATAGATATGTTTGTCTTGAAAAAAGACAAAGATTTTTTCCGTATGGACTTCTTAATTTTAAAATATTTCAATACTTACTGAAATGGACAATGAATTAATTGCAAAAGTATTGTTCACTTGAAATCATTTATTTTCTTTACAGTAAAAATAATTATAATTAGTCATTTAAACGTTCCTTTTTTTGAGGTCTACGAGGGTTATCCTACTTATCTTAATTTTGTCTTTTCCTAAATAACTTAGGAATGTGAACGAAAAATTAATGAATAAGTTAACAAACTCTACATTCCCTGGTGTAGAAATTAAAGTTGTGGGTTCGAGCTACCCCACCGACGGGACTTATCTGTATCCGCAGGGATTGCACCGTGGAATGTGATGGTCCTTAAAATTCAACCGTGGACTCCGTCTCTTTGCTATCACTACGATTGACATTCGGTGAACTTGGATGTGACATTAGTTGAATCTTCCAGTATCTAATAGCATAAGTGGATGCCTTGCTCTCCAGATTTTCACACCATACAAACTTTATAACGTATTATACTCAATGATAAATTTAAAATACATTAGGATCTAGTTGGAAGGAATTTAGAGGAATTCGAACCATAAATTTCATCATTCCAGTTTTTTTTTTCATTCGTTTTATTGGAATATAAATGCAGAATAAAATCAAACTAATAAATTTAAAGAGGGATATTAATATTTTTTTCATTTAAAATCATACTTTAATTTTTGTTCTGCGTATCTGATGTTTTTAGTTCGAAGTTGCATCATGGAATTTTCTTAATTATATTATCCTTTAATGTTAAAGTCTATGTATATTAGGTATTAAATATGTTTTTTTTCTATGTTTCTTACTTTTGCTAAGAATTTTCTTTTAGAACTATGCTGTATTTTGAATTGTAAAATTAAAATAATTAAAGGTCTATACAAATTTTTGTTTTCTGTTATTTCTTAAAATGATAGAGATTTTCAGTAGTTCTCGGCATCTCATCTGCCTAATTAATCGGAAATAACTTAAAGACACACAAGTCGTTTGAAAATCTACACTGTAAAATTTAACAAAGAAAAAGAAAATATTTCTCGAAATTAATCTTTTGTTAAAACTTCCCAGAATAAAATTACTATCATAAAGTAGAAAGAAGAATTTTTCCTTCTAGAGAAATATTACTCTACTAGTCGAGATAGTTTCGATGAAATAGATTTCTAAGAAATTCTCTCCACCAAACTTTTCTATTCTTCAACTGAGTAAATTAAGGCCGCGAAAGCTCACAACTGATGCATTAATCCTATCTCCAGGAAAAGGGAATGGAGGAAGGGTGGTCCAATTAAATGGAACGTTGTTCCGGAAATGACCGTTTGAGTCCGTGACTTTCTCCGCGTTGGATAAGACATATTTGGGGAACGTAAACGGTTGCTTAATCGCATTGTACAACGTAGCTCACTTTAAGTCATTGGTCAAGCAGTGTAGTGTGGAAAGGCAATTTCGAGTCGGGAATAATGTCCTAGAAATGATTAGCGGTTTGCATCGTGAGCTTCAAGAGTCGAGCTTTAATTCGGATTTGCATTCCATCTTGAAATCACGGGAAGGAGAGCGCATTTTGAAGGCACGAGATGCATATTTGGCATAGCTGAGCCTTGCTAACAGGATTGCATTTCGATAACAGCTGGAATTCTTGAAGATATGAGGCAACTTTCACGCATAACAGAACCAAATTTATTTATTGTTAAGAACATAAGTATTACTAGATGATGAGGCAACTTTCACGCAGAATAGAACCAGATTTATTTGTAGTTAAGAACATTAGTGTTGATGAAGCAACTTTCATGCATAACAGAACCAGATTTATTTATTGTTAAGAACATTAGTGTTAAGGTTTAAAATCCAAAAAGACTACCAAATTTGGAGGTGATAAGTTATATTAATTATACAATTATTAATAAATTTGTATCTACTGAAAAAGACAGGAAAAATAATGTTAGCTAATACTTGTGTATTTCCAGATAAGTTATTTAAATATTTGTTATGAGAAATACGACAACGGTTCTATTTATACTTGCTCAACATGCTTTTAAGTAGATTTCTAAAGGAAGACTATCTCTTGCAATAACTCTCATGACAAGACTTCCGGACAAAATTTCATTTCTTTTCTGATCATAGTCCCTAGAGCCAAAAACCACCCTTCATTCAAAGATGTAATATATAAGTACAAATATATGCATATAAGGCTTTGCCCATGTTATCTTGTGAACAGGATAACTAGAGTAACTTTGTTTGGATTTTAACTGACTTGGAATATGTTGTTAGAAACGTAAAAATCTCAGACGAGTGCGTAAATGTCCTATTTAACACAGAAAAGTGGGAAATGGTGGGAAATTGAAATTTTCATTTCGCTATAACTTTCATAATATTTAAGATAGAAAAATAAATCCAATTAGACAAATTAGCGCCTCTTAAGGATGAACAAATTTCGTATATAAAGTTTTTCGATAACTATAATATCGTAGAAGTTAGGGGCTAAAAAGTGATTTAAAAAGCCCTAATTTTTATTTTTTCTAACATCAACAATTTATGTTGCCAGATAGAAACTTAGATGTAAAAGACGCTTGCCGAGAGGATTTTTTTTCAGTTGTTTCTGACCCACTGTCTGTGCTCGCTTTCAACTTTTGATATTTTATTCAGTGCACCACAACTCCAAATTGGTTCACGCAGAACATTATATATGTCCCGAAAATTTCAATCAAATTTCTTTAAAATACGTTTTTCTTTTTAAATTATTTAAAAGAAAAAAAAACGTGTCTTTGTTAACGAAATTTCTTTGAAGTTGTCAGCAGCAACAATTTTAAATTTCTTTTTTATTTATCATATATTTAGTTTTTATTTTTTTTATATAAATTGTCCATTATCTGTATACTAAGAATACTTATAAAAATGTTGCTTTTTAAATTTTAATGCAAGCAAAAGCTGTTGCTTCTACTCTGCTTCATATCATAAAAGAGAAATGTTTTATGAAAAAAAAAAAAAATGAAGAAGCAATCAGTAGCTTTTAACTTCAAAGGGATAAACATACTTTATGAGATTTCCAGGTTTATTAATATTTCAAAACATGGCTAAAATTTTACCTTCAGTATTTTATCTATTGTCTAAAGAAATTAAATCAGAAATAAAGTACTTTTTTTTAACTTTGACACAGATAACGGCATTGCTCTATGAAACTAGTTTTCAATTATTTCTTTAGCTTATAATGGTAATAATTAATTCTTCAATTCCTGTATTGAAAATACAATAAATAAAGTTACTAATATTTGAAATATGTTTTTCTTTACTATTCCTTACTAAAATACTCAAAGGAGTCTACATTTTTTAAAATTTATTAAAGCAGTTTCTTCTTGATAAAAAAAACTTCAAAGATGTGTTTGAATTTTTTATTATACCAGTAAATGACTGCCTCATTAATACCATTTCAATTACCCATCATCAAATTCAAATTTTTATTTTACGAAAATAAATTGTTTTTTTTATGATAAAAGAGAAAATGAATCCATTATAGCTTTGCTACACTTCACAAATAGAGTTTTTTAACATTCAGTATAGTCATTTGTTGCGTTTTTTGTGCCCCTTTTTGTGTTTGTTTTTAATTATTCTTTGCTTGTTATTTTTTTACAACTTTCCTCATTTTAAGGTAGAAGTTAAGATAATGGTTAGGGTTTATGTTTATTTTATGAAAATGAAAATTTGTGAATTTCACATTCTGAACACTTAAATTGCACCACGCCAGCAACTGCATGCTCAGAAATTTAAGAAATACATATAATACTTTTCCAGATACCGGAAAAAAAAGGTTACCAAGCATGCATAGAAAAAAATTGGAATACTCAAAATGAAGGAGAAAATCTAAAAGTCTAATTAGATGAAGTTGATGTTTATATAAAAAAAAATGAAATCTGTTGTTTTTTCTACCAAAAAATAATGAATTTTCTGTTACTACAATAAGAAGCCTGGAAGAAAAAGCTTGCATTATTTATGGATGTTTTTATAATTTTAATTTAGCGTTGCCCCTTAATATGAAAACCTGCTTGTGAATTTCACTCCTTTAATGAAAGCAGTTCAGCTTTCCAAGTATGAAGCGTAATAAGATTAAAGTTTAATTTCCAAAGGGATCCTTTTGGGACGCTAATCCTGCGAAGACAGGAATTTTAAAGTAATACCTTTAATAGGATTTTAAAAAATGATACTTTATTAAGGCAACAAAATATTAAAACGCTAATATAAATTAGTGGAACTAGATAATCTGCCTTTGCATGTAAAGTGATTTATTACAATGTATTACAGGAAGGCTTCTAACATTTTATGAATTAGTCATGAGAGCAGTAAACTTTGCTTTATAATAACAGCACGAATGTTAATGTTTATATGATAAATCCAAATCTTTTCTCGTTGTAATTTTTTTATAAAAATAAATTTTTCGCCTTTTATCTATTTATTCACAAGTTAACAAAAATATAAATTTTTCAAATAATTTAGTTATTTAAAATACGATTTTTTAATGGTTCCTTCTGATTTCATCGACTTGTTTTATGACTTTTTAATTACATGTATAGAATTTTCTTAACAAAGTTGTTTCAAATTTTATTGCAGTTTAAATAATTGGTTATTCATACACAGAAGTTATGTGAAGCACTGTCTTTTCTTGATAAAAGCTGAGTAATATCATAATAATAAGAATTTGAACGGCATATGATTCCAAATATAATTACATTAGATTTCGCACAATGATTTTCTTTTGTTACACTTGTTCCTTTTTATTAATATTTTTTATTATTATTCGGGGCTTTTTCAGTACGTCTGAGCACTTAAAATGATGTACTTTGTTGTTTTCATTATTTTCAAAACTGTTATTAGATCTTGTCGCTTCTTCTATTGTATATGTTTTTAATTCATCTTCATTGAAAGAGATAATCGTTTTTTAAATTACATCTTTTCATATTTAGCTTGAGTAATTATTGTTTTAGTTTGTAACAATTTCAAAAAGTTGCATTCGGTTTGTAATTGCGTTGTTTAAATGAAATAATCTATTTTGATTTGTTATATTTATTTTTTGATGAATAAACAGAATGTATATTTCCATGTTTGGGTTATAATATAGTTTGTTATTTTTGCCCTTTTTTTGAAGATAATTTTTACTAAAAATTAATAAATTCGTGATTGAGAACATCCCATAATTTCAGAATTTTTGTCTCACCATAACATAACTCTATAAAAAAGAAAATGTTCTTTTTTACATTAAAAAAATATTTTATTTAAAATATTGATATATTTTAATTTATTCCCAGCATGCAATGTGGCACTTATTTATATAACAAATTTTATAGAAGCCCAAAATTCAGTGTCAATAAAATGGTTAACTTTTTAATTGGAACTATCGAGCTTTACCCAGTAATATTCTGGAATACCTTTACTACAGAATTTTATAGATTCCATCCGTATAGAGGCATATTAATGTAACATTTCTTATTATCTTGAAACAAATCTGCTTTTCTACATCTCAAACACTTTGTTTTTCATTTAAGTAAAATATTTTCAAATTTGAATTCAAAGAATGCTGCTAGAAGGCCAGAACAATAAGATATAAAACGTTTTAAGGGTCTCGTTTGAAACAAAAGATTGGATAACGTTTTAAATAACATTTTAAATCAAAACTTTGAAAGATGATAGCATCTCCAGCATTGAAAACAACGAAAAATATTAAACATAAATGGAATTGAAGGAATTAAGGAATTCATGAATACCAAATGTTTCTGCTATACTTTAAATACCTTCTCCTTCACGGAAGGCATTTTGAAATTTATGTTCTTTGTCGATTAACAAGCGTTCTCATACAGCTGTGACTACAAAATTCTGAATCATTTAATTAGCTCTTTGTTCTGTATATGATTAAAGATGAATCTATGTGTTTGAGAGCTGTGAAGATTTCTTTAAATCCCTAAATTCGATTCTAACTCAACAAATTTACAATGTTTGCAATTTCTAGCTTATAACTTTTAAAATATTGACTTATTGACCTTGTTTATTTATTTAAAAGTATCTTCTTCATGTAATTGTAGGTTTAAAAATCTTGATATATTTTAATTAGTCCTAGAATGCATTTCTAAACATATTTGTATAGGTTGAATTTCGGATAGTTGTTTAAAAATTTAAATAAAAAACTATGAATAAAATAACTTTATTACAAAATTTTGAAATGAAGAAACAAGTTTCATACTTATAATAATTAATAGTTAAACCTATGCAAATTGTTATCTTTAATTCACTTTCAAAATTTAAAATATATATATATATTTAAATTTTTTATTATATTCGGCGCATAGAATTCCAGGGATGAAATAGATAAAATATAAAATTTACTGAAGATTCAAACCTCTAGACTGAAACATCAAAATACGATAATGTTTTCAACTCAATCCGTATCTCTATATAATGATTTTAGAATTTTCTCTTAATTTTAAAGCAGTAATAATTTACATAAAAAATTTCCATTTCATGTTGTACAGTTTGCATGAATAGACACAATTTAAATTGAAGGTGCATGCAATAACCTTATAATTACAAGACGCATGCAATAAAAATCAAGTAATTACAACATAGAAAAATTTGTACCATAAAATACGCTTATATATATGTTTAAAAATATATCAAATTTTAAAAAATATATATTGAAATAAAATTAACTTCACAGAAAAGCATATTGTATGAATGCTAAGAAATCTGGTATTGAATGAATTTTAGACACTCCTGAGACTTTCTTAAGTAGTATGCTCTAAAATTGTTAAAGAAAATGATAAAAAATTTAACTTTTAAAAAATTGTAAAAATGTTTAACTTTAAAAAGTTATAAATTTTAAATATTTTAAAAATAATTAACATAAAAAAATTATTTCTTACTGCGCATACAAGAAATTTCCGATTTAGTTTTAGTTCTTTGTTAAATGATTTTAATTGTACAGAAATTTGGAAGATTTTATCATTTTAAAAGTTGCAACTAGCTTATAAAATGGGCCAAGTTCAAATTAAAAATATCTTGCCGTACTGGTAAAATTTATGTTACTCTAATACAGGTCCATGGCGCTGAGGATTAATGTATTTATACTATCATTATTTATATCCATACCATACTAATATTTAAATACTTGAATTTTCATGAAATAACGTAAATAAATAAATAAAAGTAAGTGATAATTTATTTTTTTAAAATGTTGTATTAACCCATCAACAAAATTGCTAATTTCAAAACATAAGATATTTATTTTAAATTAAAGAGTAAAATATAAATTTACTACATTGTGATTTATCAGCATCCATTTTATTTCGAATGGAAATGTTACTATACCTTTATAAGACTTTGTTGAAAAAATAAATAAGTAAATAAAAACAAATGGTGGTTGTGTACATTTCTTTCCTCTTTCATTTCAAGTAGTTCTCGCATAAAAATAAATTTTGCCAAATTTGAATAAATAAATTCCTCTTTTTTTTCTAAAATATGAACGCATTCCTTTCGTTTCTATTTATTGTTGTTTATGTATCACTTTCTTTATGACTTTTATCTTCTTTCTCGGCTATTATGAAAATGACTTTCAGCTTTATGCAAATAAGATTTTTTTTTCTACTTTTAGTTGCATAAAACTTTCTTAAACAAAAGGTGTGCGGCTATCAAAAATAATATAAGCACTAAAAAAATCTAAAAGAATTACTGGATATTAAAGAAATTCTTTTATGAAAAGATTAAGACATTTTCATTAAAAATTGTTCTTTTATTAAATTAAAAGAAGCTGGAATTGAAATATTACATTCTCTAATTTCCAAAAAAAAATGTGTGCATATATAAAAACTTATTTTCATATTTTAAAACAGTTAAAATTGTAATACATATTTTATTGCTAAGGATTAAAAAAAACGTTATTTTAAAACAATCGCGATTTGAATTTCATTGGTATTCAGAAACATTCTTTGAAGTGAAAAACGGAATACCTTGTAAAAAAAGCGGCGAATGCTTAAGACATCTGAGTCTGAATTTAAAATTAGCTTGTTAAATTCCCTTTAATTAATAATTCATTTACAAGAAATTTCTAGAAGAATTTTTCTTTTTCATTCTTAAGATCGTGGTACTGAATAAAATGATTATTTTATTCAGTACCAAGAATAGATTTCGATATTGTGGAATTGAAATACGCATATTAACATCAAAATTTAGTAGTTAATAATAGTCAATATAAAATACTTATCATTAAGCTATAATTGAAAATATTTTCAGTAAATTATGGAAAAATGCATTAATGAAATGTTTATAACTATTTAAACACAAAACAGGGTTACAAAGTAGTAAATTATAATAACAAAAAAATACTATGATATTATTTTGAATATGATACAAGTAAAAGAGATGATTAATTATAGTAAAATGAATAAGGAGAATTATAATCTCTTTAATTGTAAAATATAATAATTCAACTTTATTTAATATTTAGACATCCTATTGCTACTATATTAATGCATTACATTTTAAAATTAAATTAGTTGTTTTCTCCCATTATTTATAAATACATTCCAAAATCGAGCTCCTACCTCCCTCAATTTTTAGACACATGTAAAGATTTATATACTTCAGTGAAAATATACTTAATGAAATCTCAGAAATATCTATATTTGCTCTCAATAACCAGCAATGAGCATCCCAACCAATAAACGTATTTTATATCAGGAATGTCTACATTTGTTCGCAGCAATCGTCAATGAGCATCCCAAGGAGGAAATATATTTTAGATTTGTGGAAACGCTTATGACGGATTTAAAATAAGTTAAGTTGAATATAATGATTTTTTTAAGAATATGTCAGTCAAATTAATTCTGCTTAGTCAGAGTAAAATTTAGTATACCACTTAATACATTTCGTCAGTAAAAGCAGTCTAGCTATTAATAAATGTTGCAGAGTAACAGAATAATTAGGAAAACATAAAATGTTTCTTGCCGTATTTAGAATTTAAACATGGAATGACATTGTATTCTTTAAATGCACAGCAATGGTCTGAAATGGATATCTTATATGATTTATATTTAATATCTTGTTTTAACAATTCAGTTTCTTTCAATTAATATATAATCAGTTTCTTCTCCTAGCGTTAATGACTCAATATTGGAAACTAGTCCGCAATATAAGATCTATTTATTGAAGAATTATCTAAAACATGCAGTAGCGTTAATTTGACGTCTAGTGCGTATTTTTTTTATGTATACGAATAATGAATGCAAGCATGAGTAATAATTAGTTTTTTGTTATTAAAGTTTTCATTTAGAACTCGGAAGTGTTTATAAACGCGCATATGAATAGTACTGGGTAACTTCTTTCATTCTTTTCAGCAATTTTATTTTATTCTGCCTTCATTTTTTTCTTCTGTTAATAAAGCACTATTATTTCAATCCACTTTTATCTTTCATTTGAGTGCTTTTGAATATTATTTTTTCATGAAGTTGTAAACTTCAAATTTTATTAAAGTTTCTTTACCCTGTATTGTAGCAAAAGTTAAGTAGCTGAAGATCACGCTATTTCTATTTTTTTATTTTTCATACCATTTTTTCTGAAATGTAGACGTGATATTCAGCATTTTTGGAAACGAATTATTCTTGAGAGCAATTAATTTTTCTTTATGTAATAATTCTACAATATTATTAATATCACAGGGTATTTTGATACAAATTCGTTTATTTTAATGCTCATTTAATTTGATCTGATCTTACTTTACTTCTCGGTGTTGATGTTTTGCAGAATTCGTTATTTTACGTATTTCAACTATTTTTGTCCAAAGCCAGTGTTATATCGGATTATTCCCTGTTAGTGGATCACTATGTGTTCTAATCCTATTTTAATAACAGTTCTTTTAATTTAGTGTTCGCAATTATTATGGATAGCGAAGACCCCCCCCCCACCTCAAGAAAACATTTTTTTAAATTTTATTATACATCTGCATCTCAAATGTGCTGCAAATAACTTTTTTTCTTTTTTTAAACACTTTGTCAATGTGCCACTTTTCTTAGTTAATCTGTAATAATCATTTATGAGATATTGCTAACAGGATAAAAACTCGTCTAGACATGAAAATCTTCTAGTAATATGTAATTAACATCCAGATTTTAAAGACACCTGAATTAAAATTATTTTTACATTTAAGTGCAGCAAATATATTTGAGTTACCATTAATGGATGCAAAATCTGACACTTATTTTGAAAGTTATTCAAATCTTTTTAAACATCCCGGAATTTTAATACATTGAATAAAAATTAATTTTTAATGAAAATTTTAAAAATTCTACAAACATTTAAACATTAATAAGCTAAAAA
>JAPMOR010080749.1:42423-86857 GCA_026543865.1 Argiope aurantia | reverse complement strand
ATATATATATATATATATTTCGTTATAAAAGCTAGTCTTTATTGGCGTGTATGAGAGGAAGTTTCAAAAGGAGCACCCATTCCAATTATCTGTGAATTCTGCTGGGAATAATGCAATGAAAACCACTGCATCATGTCAACTATACGGTGAATTGATATAATACTTCATAGAAGGCCTAGACACCAGCAATATTTATAAATGTAATCATTTCATCAAATTCAACTATAATTAAATATTTATTTGTAATACATTAGTTGTCACATTGCATCCCCAAATAAGTAAAGTCACATAATATTCAAATATATGCCATCATTAAAGAAATAAATTTTGGTAAATTCTATGGAAGTTATTTAACCTTATATATTTAGAGAATAAATAATTAGATAATTCTGATTTATAGTTTAATAATATGAATAATTCCATCCTTAATATTTTGATGAATAAATTTTGAAACTCGATTCTCATGAAATCAACTGATATCATAAATATGGGAATGCTACATGATATTTACTTACAATTAATTAAATCTTAAGTACGAATGTAAACAAGTACGATTCATAATCAGGATTACAAACAGTCTCCATTATGTACTCAATCATTCAGTTAATAATTAATTTTCAAACTCAACATGGTTAGTAGTTAGCGAACCATGCAGTACTACTGCGCAAAGCTGCAAATCATTCCTGCTTGATTGAGATGTTAGCATTCTGTACCAGGTTTCTGCATAATTGGAACAGTTGGCAAGTCGGTTAAATGTTATCCAGGAGCCATTTGAACTCAAAATGCTGCATTTATAATAGTCCGTAAAGACATTATAAATTACTATGTTAATTTTAATTAATACAAATTAAAATAATCTATATAATGGAAATACATTTGTCATTGTCTATTTTCGGCTATTAGGATCTACAAACATATATTTTCATGAATTGTAACGCTGAATATCCAATGCCGTCAGTAATGGTAATGTTGAATCAAGACAGTTTAAATTTAAATCCCATTAAGTTCGGTACATATATCATGTACTCATTTCATATCATTGAACCTGTGCATATCATTGATTCCTATGTATTTCCTATAGGTATATTAAATCTGCATTATGCATCGCATTATTTTTTTTTCTTATATATATCTTATAACTTTAACTTTTATAAGATATCTTGACAATAATCTTTTCTTAAGTGATATATACAACCAATTTCAAGTTGCACTCTGTTCTTTAAATTTTTGGACCCTGGAAACATTATGGAATAGATCCCCCAGATAAAAAAAAAGTGAATAAATACATATGTCACTATTAAGAGAAAAAAAGGGCTTATACAACATGTAATCTTAGCTAAATGGAGCAATTATAAAATATTAATATTAAAAGAAAAGGAAGACATGATCAATATAACTTCCTTTCCTTTGTTTTAATTTCAACAAACTTATCATTTGTCTTATTAAGTTTAAATCTATGCATACTGTAATTCCAATGGATAGTAATATCAAATTGGATATTCTTCATTAAATATTTCGGTTTTATATAACTTATTATTTAGTGCTCTGAAAATCTATGTTTAGACTCAATAGCGGTTACTTGAATTTTTAATACATTTTTTTTCTGTGTCTTAGTTTTATATATGAGTTTATAAACTCATATACTCATATATAAATTCAAAAAAAATAATTACATAATGGTTTCTAATGAATAGATATTATAGTTTTACAACATTTTCTAATTACTAAATTTCATTATAAATTGTATAATAATTTTAATTGCTGGATTTAATGATTTTATAAGTTTAAGATCTTTAATTTGATGCAAGGCATTATATTTTCCCAGTATATTATGGATATCCACCCAGTAACCAACTATTGTAAATTTACAATATTGCAAAGCAATTAGCATTTGCAATTCACCGATAGTTTGTAATTTTTTTGTATTATTTTGAATATAGTATCTGCTATATTAATCTAAATTTCAATTTATCTTACCCAGAAATAAGGATAAGAAAATTCTATAAAAGTAAGCATGTTCTCGCTTCCCAAATGAGCTTAGAAATTATGTGGACCTGAGTTATCTCTATACCTATCTCGGATCCATTCTCTTATTGTGTGATGGGCATATGAACTGCAATGTTATTGGGGCCATTTTGCTTCCCTCAATGCCTGACTTTGCACCTTGGCTTCATGTTCGATTCTACCTACTCAGCAGTTTCCATTCCAAACCAGTGTCAAATAAAGCAGTGAACTCAAGTACATATTAGCCCTTCATTTAAATAGCATTCCGAGTCCATGATATAACTCCTCAGTCAGGACTTTACAGCAAAAGCATAACGTAGTAAATCACTTTCTAAAGACTATATAAAGATTTAAACTTTTATAACAGATCATATTTCAACTAGAAATTTATAACGAAAGCATAAAAACGCCTTATTAAAGTGCTTTTTAAAGAGAATATTACAGCTATAGCTTTTCTAAAAAATCATTTGGAAAGATTTTGTGTAAGTTTTCCATTTTATTTTTTTAATTATAAAATAATCTCTTTTTTTTTTCTACTAAAAAGTGTCTGAAAAATGAAAGTTACATTTTACTGTTAGAAGAATGAAATAAATGAATAAAAAACTTGGTTTGAGATAAAAGTTTCTAATAAATTCGATATATATATTTAATTTGCCATTAAAAATGATAATAGGTTGATTCTTCGATTAAGTCTCTAATAATAAATGACATTCATTTTTTAGAAATTAATTTAGAATATTTTAATTTTAACATAATTGGAAAAAAAAATTTTAATTGATCAAGAACCATAGTGTCACAGGTTCAAATTTCGTTTCAAATAAGTATTATAATAATTTCTATTTTTAATCCGCATCTAAAAGCATTTGACTTTAGAAACATGTTTTGGCAATAATTTTTATTTTTCTACAAAGATTAATAATCCAAACATCTGCATCTATGTTATTAAATTAACATTACATGAAGCAATAACAGTTCGGTACTTTATTTTACTGGTTATTGCACCTTTGATATGTTGAATATTTATCTTAAATAATGTTTGTAGATGTACTGCACAAAAATACATTTCTTTCACAAGCAAATGGTAGCTAACTTAACGAAAATCATATCTTTCTATTTTTGTTTCACCTGTCATGCACAGAAGCTCATTAAAAATAATTCATGCGCGTCAGTAGCAATATTCGCCAAGCACCGAAATAAATGTTTTACTACATATTTCGGAGAGAAAAGGAAATAGCACTTATTTTTTCCTTTATATTCGTATAGCTTGATCATTTTCGTACTTTCTACAGAAAGAGAAATACCTATCAAATGGATTTTTTTTCTTTTGGTTTGGGAGAAAGTTTCGTTCTTGTTTTGAGTATATTTCAGAAATGGATGTGAAGATTTATATTTTGTTTCTGGATTTTATTCTGCTTTTTAAATTTGCGACCAAGATTATAAAAAGAGGCTAGCTACTTATATTTGCTATTACTTATAATAATTATACATGATACTATGCATTATTACATGAAATACGATTTATAAATGTTAGCTAATTAGTCTAATAAATCAAAATAGATTTGGTTAGTTTATACATTAACTTCATGTTTCAAACCAACGCACATCGATATTGATCGTAATTTTGAACCTCGTCAGATAACGATGACAACGCCTGAATTGTCACTCCCTGTCCAAACTTCCACATCAGCGGGAGAGCGTCTGGCCCCGACGGATTCAGTGTGCACCAGAAAAGCTTACGCAATGGAATCGAGTCTCGAACCTCAAACCCTCCGGTTCCAAACCCAACACCTTCCACCAGGCCACCGCGGTCCTCATAAGTTAATAGGAAGAATCCCAGATTTAAAATCTCATAAGTTTTTAGCAAACTGATATTGCTACCAAATAAAGGATGTTCCAAAAATAACTCAAGATTTGAATTTGTCAATATTCATGCAGTAGAGTGTTGGCAACCCTATTAAAAAAAACATTTGACAGCTGATAGTTTAAGGTTAGTAAAAATGGAACGTTAACGATAGAGCAACTTGCTTTCATTGTTGACAATATTTCAAAAATAATGAAAGTTTGGCGGCCACTATTCGAAAATTGCTTCCCCTAGATCGTGTTATTTAACACCATTGAATTTCTTTTTATGGGGTTATTTGAATTCAAAGTTCTATGCCAGCAACCTCAATAGGAGGAAACCAACGCTTCATCAACGAAATTTGGTCAGATTTATACAAAATGGTCATGGAAAATTCCGACAAAAGAGTGCTTATGTGCCAGGAAAGCTATGGAGGAAATTTTTCTTATGCGTTATTTCATACATGTATGCATAAAGACTATCCTTTTTATTTAATTCAAATCTTGCTTTAACTCATTATTCTATTGCCTAACGCTCCACTTTTACTAACCTTAAACTATTAGATGTCAAATCGTTTTTTAATAGGGTTGCCAACACTTTACTGCAAATTAAAACCTTGCGTTAAAATTTAAAGCATTTTATTTCTAAAATTAATCAAATATTATACTTTTTATAACTATTTTATTTATTTTATCCACAATCTCATTTAATTCCCATCATCATAATATTAGCAATATTTTTATTTATGTATATTGAAGATAATTGTATTCACTGAAATAAAGGGTCAGTAGTTTTCTTCTATTATTTATGTTATAAATTAATCAAAGTGCCAATCACTTGCATACATGCGTTAAGTTAAAATTTTTCACGGTTTTATCTTATTCTATTTTTCAATGATATAGCTTTGATTTCTCAAACATTAATAAACATTGTATCTTCTCTATATTTTGACATTTTATTTTCTTTACTCAAAAACACTATGAAGAGCGAATGGTAGGCAGATGTTAGAATTAGACCTCTCTACAATCCTTCTCTCGGTTCTTTCCGTGTCCGAATTTCAATTAAAAAATTACCTAATCTCTAGTTCTTATCACTATTTTATCGAACTTAAAACATAATGTATATATGGATGAGTTGCACCTGGCTGGTTGCTGCTCTTTGGCGTTTTTAAGAATGCTGTTAGGATTAGAAAAAACTAAAGTTATTATTGTGCTACGACTGATTGAAAAATTGCTACATGCTTTCCTTTGAGAAGTGAACATGAGATTTTTCATAAGGCTTCTTACATTTTCCTTTAGATATTCTTTATGCTTCGATGTTATATTATCTCTTTATTTACCAACGCTGAAATCCTGACAGAAGAAAATGTTTTCGCATTAAGCTTTCAAATTTTCTGCTCCAAGATAATAGATGCAAATTTACCTACAAATATATTCTTCACACAACATCTTCTTCTACCATCTTGCAAGTTTTAGCTTACGAAATTCATATTTTCCATAAACCACTCAACGTATGCAAAATGCGATTTACGGCGGTGGCAATAAATCCTGAATTTCTGCACAACCACCAAGCGTTCGGATTATACACACAAAACGCACCGCATTCCCAACACAACCAGGGATACTAAATAATACTTTTCTGTTCACAGAAACGTTAAATTTTAAATAAGCCCCGGTATTTATAGCTTCGGAGTGTTTTACTCTGCCATTTTATGCTGTAAATCACGACGGCGATAAATTTTCGTTCCACTTTCCAGCCTCGGTGGAATCGAACGTTTTTCGTTTCGGCAGGAAACGTGTATTGGAAACTGCCAGAGACACTAATGGTTTTCCAGCGTTCATTTCTGGGCTTTTAGTTCGCTTTTGTTCTTTCAATTGTCATTGGAGGTCGATTCTGTTCGAGGAGAAGAAGAGTATGTCAACTAAAGGGAGGGGGGGATGTGGGAAATAGGTCAGGGCCACCAGCGATGGATGGGACTTTAAATTGGGTCCTGGATTCTTAAAGCGATTACATTAATGCTAGTGACTAGTTTCCAAATTACATTAAGAAGTTTGAAGAAGCATTGCTTTTGTAATATCATCAAGACATTGATGTCACAATTAAGTATGGAATGTCCATAATTGCAATTTAAGAGAGAAATACGTAATCCTAAAAAGTTCCTTGCT
Source organism: Argiope aurantia (assembly GCA_026543865.1). Taxonomy (NCBI): domain Eukaryota; kingdom Metazoa; phylum Arthropoda; class Arachnida; order Araneae; family Araneidae; genus Argiope; species Argiope aurantia. Next base: position 80,848 of record JAPMOR010080749.1, on the reverse strand, counting down.
TAAGGTCATCCCCCTCTTACTAATTTATCTGACTAAGGTGCATCTCTCTTATCATTAATAATCCTGGCATCGCCTTTGTAAGGCAGCATTCAAAAATATTCTTTGGTTTATTCTGTAATCTGACAAAAGTATATTTTCTATAAAAATGTAATTTTCTAAAATTAGATGCCTCTTTTTCCCCAAAATAATATGATCAAATTATATGTTTCGTTTATAAGGACGCTCACGACTCGTCTACTGAATTACAGAATTTTTTACACTTAAATATGTCTCTAAACAAAGTAGAAAATATTAAAACGGGAAGTTTGGAGAGGTAGTCCCACTTCATGTATCGTCCTCGTCATCTGACCGGGGTTTAAAATATAACATCCATCCCAAAATATCACTAGTGTCTCTTTAAAGCAGGACGTTAATATAGTTTTTAAAAAATCCCTTATTAAAAGGAGTGGAGGTGGTCTTCCCAAAGCTTTCTCACATCCCCTTTAATAAAGGTGCTACCCCAGAGGCTAATAATACTTACGATTTTGTTACATTGACTAACAATACTTAAAAAATATTAACCTTTGTGGTGAATTTAGCATCCGCACCGAATCGATTGTGTGATCATTGACAAGTGTTTTGGTGATGAAGTCGGACATGCGGTTAAAAGTATCCTCGAATCGGATTTGCCTTTTAATTGCGTATTTTTTCAACCGATTGAAACAGAAATTTGACGCAAAACTACTCTTTTAGTAACAAAATCCCATCTCCAATTTGATATATGCAAGTCCTTGCATTTTCAATTTTCATGTTTACATGTTTTTGAATGTATAGAACCACAAACAGTCACCCTTGTTGGGTTTGGCTCAGAATTTATTGTCAGCTCTATAGATGTTAAATCTTTGTAACAAAATTTATCTATTTAGTTCTCCCTGTTTTGTAATTATCATGTTAACATATATTTGGACAACTGAACAGACAGACTTCCTCTGAACGGATTTTGCCTAAAATTTGATAGAAATCTAGAAGTCCCATGTACCAAATTGATCCGTCTACCTCAAAGCCTTTTTAAGTAATCTTTGTCACAGACAGAGAGACATTTTCCAAAGTTCAGCTTTTCTAACTTAAGGAGGTTTGAAACGTGGAGATTTATCAAAATTCGAGTTCGAACTTTTCGACAACTACAATACTTTCACAATACTTCATATTCGAGAAGGTGATTATTAATAATTTGTTCACTATTTATTATTATTATTATTTACTATTTGTTTGTTATTATTCCAGGTATTTTTCAAGATTTCACAGATTACTTTAAAAATAATGCTGCATATCTGAGTGTCAGCATCTGTACTTAGTCAATTATGTGATAGATATTAAATAAATTAATAACTGAGGGGTTAACTTTGCATTTTGTGACCGTGTTAAAAAAGTGGAAACAAGATGAGGTTTGTTTATGCAAAAATATATCAAAAAATTATTTAATTCATTTATGACATTATTTTATTTTTTCTTTTGAATATTATATATGTGACATTTACGAAATATATGAAGATTTAATTTTTGAAGCAAAAAGAAGGTAATTTAAATTCTCAGGTATTCTCAGAATAAAAGCCATAATTAATCTATCGCTTTTTTTAAAAAAATCGGATTCCAAAAAAACGTTTAATAAAACTTTCCTAAAATATCAAGTTACGTTTATCTGGTTCTTCATTTTTAATAAGTATTGAATATTTTAATCACTTATGGGGAAAAAAGGAAATCAAAGACATTTATATTAATATTTAACAGAAATAAACTCGACTCAATCAATTAATCAAAATTGAAATTATTTTGAAAGTTACAGGTTGTTTGAAAAATTCTTACTTTTTAAGATGTCTTAAAAAATTAAGAGAGAATGAGTTATTTTTTTCCTTCATATTTTCATATAATTTTGAGTTTTTTCTCCCCATTCTAATTACCTGAATTTCAAAATTCAATAACATGTTGAATGGAACTTTGAAAAAAAATTAGTATTTGATTTGCGGTTCTAATTAATCTAAAATCTCATTTCAAAATGCATGATGTTTACTTTTAAAAACAGTAACGTTTGCCCTTGGGATATATATTTTTTATTATAATTTATTTAATAATGTATTAATAAATTAGAAAAACTCATGTTTGATTAAACAGATTTTTTAGCATTTTTATAAGTTATTAAGTACTAAAAAATTAAAATAATTTTATGTAAATTATTCAGTGGCAGTAAAATTCAAAGTGCAAACAAGTTTATTTAATCATCTGTAGAAAAAAAAGTAAAAAAAAAAGGGATTTTTAATGCCATATAAAATTTTAATCAAAACTTCACTGACTCAAAGAGGCTATTTTTTCGTGTATTTTTTAGGAATAAAACCTCGAAAATATTAATACAGATGAGTAATTGAGTGCTATTGTTACGTTTTTATATGCAAATAACCAATTATATCATTAAAAAACAAATCATGCATTAAAAAATGAATAAAATTTAAAACATGTAATATCAAGCAATTAAGATGAGTGAAAAAAAATTCTGATTAAATAAAAAAGGGATTGATTTCGAGATTATTAGTAAATTTAGTATGAATTTTCAATTTTAATATTTAATAAATGCTGAAAATAACAGGAATTTTCAACGATTTTAGAAGACTTACGATGACACTTTTCAATTAACACTACACCGACATTCAGATCTAATTCCTTCAAGATCTAATTACTGCACTTGTCTATAATTTATATATTTTATTACCACCAATGTATTAACAGGCGGTTATTGTTCTATGTGTGATTGTTATCAGCTCTAACGACCTAATATTTAGCTATTATTCATTTATGGTAGCCCAACTCTGAATGATAGCTTAATTTGTGCCATGGAATTTTAAAGATATCTTTAAAATTGTCTGTATTTAAGTAAATATTATTTCACTTATGTGAAAAATAAATTTTGGAGATCAAGAAAATAATGCTGTTTCAAAAATTTAGTTATGAGTTTAGAGAAAAACTGCAATGAAATATTATTGCCAAATCAGGCGGTATTCGCAAAAATACACTTTTGGTGTAAGAAGAATCATGATTATTCATACCTCTTCTAATCCAGGCTTCTAGTAAAGATCTGATACTGGACAATCAAGATAAGCTTTTTCATTTTTCTTTGAAGTAAATTCATCATTTTCTTTGAAGTAAATTATTGAGAGAAATGCATCAGAATGAGATTGATAACGCGGAGGATTGTAAATGGTAGTTAAGGGAAGAGAAAATTTAAATAAAATAATAACAACTCAATTCCATTCTTTAACACTTCAATGATGATAAGAGAAAATCCCATGTAGTTTCATGAAAAAAAATGGTACAGAAAATGTACCGCAAAGTTTCGAATTTTGGAGGGGCTAAAATTATTTCTTTTAGTATGCTCGTAAAAGAATCATTGTGAAAATGCTTAAGAAATAGTGAAAATCAATTATATTTGCGAATTATTTGCTGTTTTGGAATTTAAAAATTTTGTAAATGGAAATGCATGAAAATATTTGTATACAATTTAACAAATTCGATATTTTGTAAAACGTTATTCAGCTAAAAGAAGTCATTAATTAAAATCCTTCCTTTTCTGTCCTTCAAATATTCGAGGTTAATTCGATTTTAGATCTACTCGAATAATTGCCTTGCACAAGCCGAATGGAGACGTCATTTCAAAGTACCAAAAACGTTTTTTTTAAATATAAAAACGCTTTTAAACCACGAGTTTTAAACTTAACACTTCATGTGCCTGCATGTGTTAATTAAAAATAATCAAGTTTCTAGTTAAATTGCTATCCTTTCAATCCAATTACATACATAATCTTATAAATAATTTTTTAATCCATTAAAAATTAGTCGAAAACCAGTTGGAGTGTTCCCCTTTCAATTTTCTTGAAAAAAATTCCCGAATCACATGTTTTGTGTTTAATTTCATTGTATGTTGTAGAAAATTTTGTTTATATTTCAATTCAACTAAATTCTGCCAAGCCAATTCAAACCAAAACTTCTGATGATACACTGTTGCAAAGAATTAATATGAACTTCGAGTATATGGTTCACAAAATTTCTGAGTTATTTCGTTGACTTACCAACAGACTCATTAACAGACTAACAAATGTCAATTCAATGAAAGTAGGGTCCAGGTTTAGATGTCTGATCTATATGAAAAAAATGACATAAGCATGATTTTGCCTTTTTTTTTTCTATTGCACATTCTATTTACAAGTAAAATAGATAAACCTCAGCTTGTTAGATTTTCCTTAAAATATGGTAGATATTTCCGTATTTTGTAGATATTTACATATTATCATCACATTCCCTATTTCTTTTTTCCATCTCGATTTATTTTTCTTTAATTTTGTTCGTTCACTGTTAGAATGTAACAATTAAAAAAAAGAATTTGGACTCATAGAAATCTAAAACGTCGAGCTTCATTAAACGTCTGAGACAAATCTCTTGATTTTTATTCTATTTTTTATTTTCCTACTTGGTATGTAAAAAAAGTAAGAAAATGCTGAAAATTGGTGCAGTGAAAATATATGAATAATAGCGCAGTTCAAATTTTAACAAATGGAAACTTCAGTTGCAATATTAAGCTAATACGGCAAATCTGTTCAAAAACTCGAGTATCATCCTGTGTTGCAATACTTTAATATAAGGAGAATAAAAGCTTTATCTAGAAGAAAAAATAATCATCTTTCCCTTCGAAGGAGAATAAAAATTGTATTCAAATCATTAGTATCGACTACACTTTTTCTTCCACGTAAATTAACGTTTCTAACACAAAGCAATACGAGAGTGACACTAACTTCTTTTTGAAACAAGATACATTCAAACTAATCAATTTAAATCAGTATTCATGCCCTCTTGCAGTTCCTAAAGAAACAAATTGCTCTGCAAAGATACTTTTTTTTCTTGTTATAGCTTTTGATCCTCAAATTGGAACTCTACAGCACCCAATGGAGAGATAAAAGGTGAACTTTTAGTGGATTTTCCTATTAAGCGAAGGTCTTCTCAATTCTTTGCAATTCTAGTGCATTTTTAAAAGGTTTTCGCGCTGAGCAATGAATTTTGCATCTTCTGAAAATATAAAAATTTAGAAGCACTTAAAGGAAAGTGAATTTCAAGATTGAAGTATTGTAGTGGTTTCTATTTAATTATTGGAATAGAGTGAAGAATTTGATATCGATAGAGTTTTGCTTTTATTTATGTTGATGAAATAGAATTATTATCTATAAGCATAACTTTATAGAAAATTTATATCGATCACTTTATGTGAGGAAAAATTTTGCTCTGTATGGATGAAAATTTTTGTAGGTGTTAACTAATATGAAGGAACTTTCTTGTATATAGATGAATTTTCTTGCTATGACTTTTGCTTCTCAAATTGGAACTTTTAAGCACCCAATGGAGAGGTAAAAGGTAAAGTGAAATTCAAGATTGAAGTGTAACAGTAGTTTCTATTTAATTATCGAAATAGAGAGAAAAGTTCGATCTAGATTTTTTTTTATTTATGTAGATGAAATAGAATTTGTATTTATGAGCATAATTTGATAGAAAATTTATATCGATCGCTTTACGTGAGGAAAAATTTTGCTATGTATGAAGGAAAATTTTCGTAGATATTATCTGATCTGAATGAATATATGAAATGAAAGAGTGAATGAATAAAAGATAATAATGAATATGAGAATAATCTGCTTGCTTTTTTTACAAATCAATACTTAAAATCATAGTAATCTCTATCTTTTTTTTCATCACCTTTATTTCATATACATTGATTCTCTATTTCAAAAAGATAATAAATATAAGGTTTTGCACCTTTTTATATATTTAATATATTATTAGTTTTAAAGTAAACTTATTACATCTTATCTATTTTTAAAAAAATACTATTTGCTTAATTAATGAAGCTTACTTGACAACCAATGAAATTTATTTGTAACATTTATATATTTCATTTTATACAGTTTATATTAATATGTCATTCAAAATGATAAAAAAAGTAACAACTGATACAGAAAAAAGAATCACTAAGACATCATATAAAGCAAAATAGAAAATTTACTTTTTGTTTAAACAATACGCTAAGAAATCTTCTAATTTAATTTTAGCTGATGATTTCAGTAAATTGTTGCATCCAAGACGATATTACTCATGTTTTGACTGTAAATAAATGTTGATGATACAAGATATTTCAAAACTTTAGTTTGTTTTCTAATTACAAAAAAAAATGTAAATTGAATCAGAAACAAAAGATGCTCCATATAATACATGATAATTAAAAATGATTGGATTTCGTTTTATATAATTCATAAGTGCACAAAATTAATCGAAAAACTGAGGAGATAACAAGAATTTATAAAACATAATTTCAATAAAAAATTTGTTTAATGATTTTCATTTTGTCAAAAACAATGAAACTGTCGATTATGCATGTTTTTTATTGCCTAAATGCCATCAAAAATTTTAATGAATTTTTCAGAATGAATTGCTCAAAATTTAGCGAAAAAATTAGTGTTTAAAATAAAAAACAGCTTTTTAACTAATTGAAAAATTTTAAAATATAAACATACTGCATAATTCTTTTACTTATTATTAAATAAATAAGCGACGAATATTACGTTTCTATTAAAATTCAGACTATCTTGATTTTTTACGACTTAATGCATTTCCTAAAGCTATTAAACCTTTTTAATAACAAAACAGGAAGAATTAATTCTCTTTGTTGACAAGCCAAGATTTAGCTTTCAAGGTTGCGGCGCTATTATAAATATTACACTAATAAAACCAAAATATTTTTACCCGTTCATTTCTTACTGAAGCAGAACTGGTTTACATCTCAAACAGTAGAGTAACAGAGTTCAGGGTTTTCAAAACATCAATAAATATATTCTACATCCGAAAATGTTACAAAACGAATGGTAGGCAATATTTCATAACTTTTATTTCTAACTTTCCAGACAAACTATTTATTCAAACCAGTTTCGTTCAGAAGTGATTCATCTATAGTATTAAGTCCTAATTATTTCTGTAGATTTGTTGAAGAATTAGCTCTGAAAGAGTATAAAAGCTATTGATTACTTTTAAAAGACCTTTTTTTTAATTTTACTTTGAAAAATTTTATTTAAAAGTATTCGGTCTATTTTAAATCTTATGAATAAAGAGAATTTTTCTTTGAATAATTCGGCAAATTGCTCTGATTTTTATACTTCGAAAATTAATTAAATTAGCTGCAGGATGAATTATCGATTGCATAAAGAATTTTCTATCTAATTGCACTATTGCCACATTGAAAATAGGCAGATGACTCTCTATGGCCGAATGGTCATAGCACTGATCTCATAATCAAAAGATTATAAGTTCGAATCCCGCTAGAGACAATGCGATTCACAGTTTGTGTAAATATTTAATTCCTTGATTTTATGTTTCTCTCTATTTCATGTTCCAGAAGATTCTGGACATTTCTTTAGTTTACCAGACAAAGTGTTCTGGACTTTTCTTACTGTCTCCAGAAAAGTATTCTGGAACGTTCCCTGCTAGTATAAAAGCAGAAGATTTGTCAATCACTGGATTCTCAGTTCAGAGTTGAGTTAATAAATTTGTTTAGCTCTACTTCTTGTCTGCGTCATTGAGTTCCACACTAAAGAACCTATGTGACAATATCAATTAATACAGAAAGCTGATTGTTTTTCTGCTGATTAAATACAGACTCCAAAGTAAGAAATAATTGTTTATTGAATTTTACATATTATATACAGTTATTGCTATTTATTGTTGCTTTTATTGCATCGTTTCAATAAATATAATTTTTTCAATAATTATTAATCGGAAATCTTTAAAAGTGGTTCCAATATATTATTTGTTTAAAGAATGAATATGTTTAAATATTTTTTCATCTATTTCATAGCATGCACATTTGTTAATATTTAAAAAAGAAAGCAATATAAATCCGTTAACTAAATAAATGTTTGAGCGAGGTTCGAGATAAACAAAATACATTTAGTTTCTTCGAAATAAGCTAAATATTTGAAGACTTCATACCCTATCCAGGCATAATATATAAACACAGTTTCATTCATATTCTAATTTATGTGTAAATCATCTAAACAAGAGTTGGAGTTTCTTAAGTTTATTAAGATTCAGTTTTATAAGCAGTATTAAAAATCCATGTACAGTTTACTCTCTGTGAAAGTTTTAAAATTTAAAATTGCTTGAGAAGTTTATTTAATATAAATTGCCCTTTATTTAATATAAATTGTACAATGTTTACACCTATATATCAACTTATCTGAAGTTGAAGGTAGGCTATTTAATATCTTTGAATCATAAATTATTGTATACAGTGATAAATATTTACCCATTTGGTAAGGATAATTATTATAATTACGGCAGTTATTGTTAAAAAAGGAATTTACAGTTGACTGTAATGTTTATAATGTGTTATTTAGTAAATTTACATAAGCAAGGACTACTGTGACGATTAAAGGTAGAGCTCATATATTACTTAATACATGTGTTTTATGTATTTTAACTGCATAGTTATTGATGTTTTATGATTTTATTTACTTCTTGAGTTCGAATTATAAGAAAATAATCCGTATTTGAAATTTTATAAAAATCTTTTTTAAGAAAGATGCTATTTCTCTTTACTTCCAATTCATTAGGTTTTTTTTTTAAAAAAAAAAAGCTCTAAAAAGAAAAAAATATGTTTTGCCTTTAATTATTAATATTTTAAAATGAGGTACATTAAAGTTAGAGTACATATTTTCAAATGAATATTTTATCCTTAATTATGTGTTGAATGCAATATATATGATATACAATAATATTTCCCCCTAATAAAAATATATATGAGCTAAAAATGTAAAAAAATATTTCTATCTTTAACAAATTTTATTCATTTTGTGGGGGAAAACTTAGATTTCCTTCTTTTTTTATCATTAAATTTATAAAGTACTTGTTTTCAGAAAATTTTAAGTATTTTTACATGTATGGTCATTTTTAGATCAAATTCCTTATAGAATCAAATAAATTGTTTTCACATTACCCTGAATCTAATTTTACATGAAATGTACTGCTAAATAATTTATTATTGATTCAATTATTTTGTTATGTGACTATATGAATTTAAAACTGATAATAATTCTTAAATTTTCTATTCATTTATACAAAATTAAGATGGGTTCCAAAAAAATCTGTATGCGTTAATAAAAATATTTTCAGTCTAAAAATATAATTCAACATATATCTTAATAAAGAACATATTTCTTTTATTAAGATGTGTGTGTGTGTGGCCATTTGACTTTCAGATACCGAATTTGACACATGCAGATACCGAATTGACAGTCAAAAATGTGAAACCTAGAATGGATTTTTTTCTAAATTTTAATTATGATTTTAATTAATTGAAAAGTTAGCTGAATCTTGGAGTTTTACCACGACAAATTCTGAAAATAAAATTGTTTAAAAATGAATTTTGCATCTTGAGTAGCATCTTGAATATAAAAATGAATGCAGTCAAGCGAAAAACTTTTGATATTGAAAAGTACCTATTTGAATATAAACAGAAAAAAATTACAATAAAAAGAATAAACAAATTGCAGCTTTCAATAAATACAGGTCTTACTGCGTAAATTAAGTTAACATTAACATTATAGTAACATTTTAATTTCATCTTTTCGGTATTCTAGAGTGCAATTTTTTTTTCATTTCATTCCCATTTCAGAAACTAAAATAAATCAAGACTGAATTGTTTAAATAAATTGGAAATAAAATTGATACATTTGACGATAAATAAATACAACAATAAATTAATTTATTTGCCAATAAAAGATATTTCAAAATTACTCCATGAAATGCATTTTATTGCAAAATAAGTTCGCGCACAGGAATTATGCCATTTGCAATAAATCTTGTCCCAAATGCAAATAAATCTGAATTTGAAAAAGAAAGAAATTTACAGCCATAAATATAGAGACTACAATTTTTGTTTCGAGAGAGAGAAAATTGCCTCCAGGGAACCAACATGTTGCGTAATTCTTTGCTTTATTTTATATTAAAAATATATCAATGTTTGACTGAGTGAATAGTTACCATTACATCCATAATATACAAAATCGAAATGAGTTAGGTTGCCAGAAACATAAAGTAAAAATATGACAATCTGACAATCCCAGTAGAAATTCGACCTAACTTATTCACTGTTGACGAAGAAAAACCAAATAAGGTAATATCAGCTTGAGAAGATTATATCAGACAACTTTCAAAATAGCCCATTTTTAATACTAACAGCCACTGAATATGAATCAAGTAATAAATCAAGCTTTAGAGTTTGGGTAGTTAAATATTCTTGTTTACTTGAAAACTAATTTTGGCTATACTGCTTGAAGCTGATTTCCAAGAGGAATTAATATAAACATATATGTTTGTGAATTTAATAAAGTGTGTAAAAATAGGAGAGATAAATTTATACGAAAGCTTAAGTTTATAAAATGGTATATGCTGTTGAAATTTTGGAAGAAAATAAAGCAACGCTTTCGTTATATTGGCATTAACAGCTCAGTTTATATGAATATCTGAATGCTGAATAGCAGTACTAATAAAGACCGAAATAATGCATTAAAATTAATAATAAAATGCTATAGCATGTAGAGAATTATAAAAACATGAGAATTTCTGAGTACACTTAATTGAAAACAATATTTTTCATTAAAAAACCATATTGGGTTGTAAATTCAGTCATTTTCAGGTTCATTAGTGAATTATTTTCTTTATTTGTTCGGTTCTCTCTGAAAGAAACACGGAATTGATACTGTTTTCAGATATCAACAAATTTTCACTTGGAATATCTACATCACATAATCTGAAAATAGGAATTTTTTTAAAGAATACTATATTTTGCAAAAATTAAAATACCATTTAATATCTTTTCATATTTTCCAAAAATTATCTTCTCTTCCCTTCCCTTATTTTCTTTCGAGTTAGCCAAAACATTATTTTCTAAAGTATGGATTGGTGTCAAAAAAGACACTACTCCATCTTTTAATCGGATATATTCATTCTAAAAATACCATAAGAATGTCCAAATAGATTGATGAAATCATCCAAAAAGTTATCAATATAATTCTAACTTGATTTGATATTCTTTATCAAAAATATTGTAAGAAAAATTATGGAAATCCTGTCCCCAAATATCAGGGGTTTTTTTGTTGGAAATGTTTGCAATACATATCAGCTAAAAGAATTTTATCTTAAAAATTACAATTTTCTGCAAAGATGTAATCCTAAAAAGCTATCTATGACTGTCTATTCTCTAAAAATTCGAACAATTTTGGCGAAGTTGTTTCCTAATGATTATGTAATAGAAGTGGCACTTTCTTCTTATTTAATATCTTCATTCTGAAGAAATCTTGAACACTTGCACCATAAGCAGTAAAGTCATCCAATGGGCTATTTTTCTTCCATATGTCTGGGTTGTCATTTACAGCATTTTAAATGAAGACTAATAAATTACCTAACTAAAGTGATTAGGCAAAGAAAAAAAATCCAAAATATTCTAATGTAATCTCTGGTCAAATCGATGCTATTTTAATTAAGAATTCGCATCCGTTCTATGGATATGATTACCAATGGTACATTGATTTATTGACTTCCAGTATTGTCTATTTAATCAGCTTACTAATTAACATTAAACCAAAATTATTTCCCTCTCCTAGAGAGGATTAAAATACCAAATTTAAGCTTAGTCATATAATTACTTTTCATCCTCTCAATTCTGCTTATATATTGTTGCATACATTCAATATTGGAAATAATTTTGGAGTTTTAAACTTTTTGGAAGAATTTAATCATAGGCCTTTTCGAGAAAATCCTTTTAAATGAAATAAATTTTAATTTGTTTTATTATTTTTATTTTTTATTAAAATGCATGATGTTTAATTTTTGTGATTCAAACTACCAGGATACAATATTGTTATATAAATAAGAAACAACTTAAACTATTTAATTGATAATTCCCATTAAAATTGAAATTCTCAATTAAAATAATTGAAGTAATTTCGGTGAAATTTAGGATTTTTTTCTCGTTATTCATCTGAAATTACTGAAACAGTACTCGATCCTAAAATCATCTATTTTAGTTGTGTAGGAAAAAAACCTTTTACAATTGGAGAAATTAAAAAGAAATTCTTAAAAATAAAGATTCTGAAAGGGAAAAAGTTAAAAAATACACCTAACAACCAAAGAAAGGTACAAAAAGAAGTATTTAGAAGATGGAAATGAAATACAATTATTGTACTTTTATTTTGTGTAGTAATTATTAAAATTTCAACAGAATTTCATTCAATGAAATAAAATAAGTTAATTATATGTTATTTTAACGTACTACAATTTTCTGCTTTCCACGGCTTTAGACGGAAATATTCTATTAACATTAAAATAAATATGCGTTTCACATTTTAGTTTAACATTCTATACAAAGTCTATAGAAATATCATATATAACATTTATGTTTAAACGAAAAGAGAAAGACATATATAAATAAAAAGCTCAGCAATTTATTTAATATACCAATTTATATATTTAGAAGACCTCTCCCTCAAAACCTCTTTCCAGATATTCTATATTTTTCATTTTAACACTAAACCTACCGGCATTTCACCGATACATTGGAACTGCCATTGGAAGTCGGTCATTTGACCGGCTCGTGGTAGCTTTAGTGTTAAATTATATATTTACTCTATATCGTGGCTTAGCTATTTCAAAAATGTATTATATATTATAGTTAGATGCACTATATTATTGCAGCCATGTATTTCATAGTCGTTTGCCACATATAGGCTTTATGTACTTCCTAATAGTCATACAAAAGTAAGAATTTTATATATTCCATATATAAGTCTAACTTGCCAGTTTCAAGCATGCTTTTGTAAAAAGCATGCTTGAGTCGGGAAAATCAGGAAATAAGGTTGATTCCTTATTTACCGATTGAGAAAATTATTTCAAAAGAATTTAATAACTGAAGTGCATATTAGATATAATGGATATAAAGAAAAGTAAGCTATTTCTTTCATATTGTCTAATAGATATTTCACTAAAAATATTTTTTGTTGTTGAAAAAGTTATCGCTATATTCTAATGTTGCAGTGGACCTCTTAGCAACTGTGAAATACTGAATTTCAAGAGTCTTCTTCCGAATTCTAGACCCAAAAATGTAATTCAAATAGTATAATAATATTAATGTCCGAGTAGATCGCTAGCTGTATCGCCGATTTGATATGTACCAGAAATAAATGGAAATCAATTTCGTTTGTATTCCCATTTATAGCAACTTTTGCAGTTCTTGCTATACAGATTCCACAATAGTGGATAATGTACATGAAAGTTAAGAATGATATGCATCATTGAAGAATAAATGAATTCTTAGTTTCATGTTTACATTCACTAATATGATCCCACCAAAAGTTCTTAAATTTGACAGTTTTAAGTTGCTTTCATTAGACTCTGTTCATATACTTTTTCATCCATGGACAGCTTTTGAAAAAAAAACATGTGATCACTTCTATACTTCACCGGCAATAAATATGTTATTGCACTTAGATACGTAAACAAGATACTTTCAATAGAATTTTTGAATTTCAATATTTAATTGTTGATAGCAAGAAATAATGTAGATTGTATTTCCGTTAGAACCTTTGAAATTCATCTTTTATTTTATGATTTCTTACATTCATTTCAAGATAGGGGAGTGCGGTTTTTTTTTTGGAAATTGCAAAACAAACAATTTTAAAGTTTGAAAATTAAAGAGGCAAATCACATTAATCCATATATTTACAAATATTGCTTTGTTTATTTCTTTGATATACTTTTCGTCCATGATAAAGATACTAACGAAATTTTCAACGCTGTTTTATTTAATATTTCAGACATTTATATCTCTGAAATATATATATAAAAATGTTTTTTTTAATTTTAAAATGTTTTAATAATATTTTATTTAAAAATTAAAAAATGTTTTGATAATATTGGGCGTAAACAAGTATGTGGGATCTATATTTTTGTATTGCAATAAATTGCAGAAAAAGTTGAAAGAATTAATCTGCCAGATAACATTCACTACCTCTCAATTTGAGCACATTTTTATTCCTAATTCTTTTCTTACAGCATAATTTCAAAACTAGAAACACTTTTAACTTTTATTTTATATACTTTTAACGTAATTCAAATACAATGATTTACAATTTAATTTGCGTAGCCAGAAATTTTGGTTTAATGAATATGACTTTCACAGTTTGAGATTACTTTTACATACTCACCAGAACCGCATTAACATGCCGAAAAAACTCTTTCTTCTTAAATTTCCTTTTAAAAAATATATAAAATAATTTATCATTTTACAATTTCATGTTCGTCAGTAAATGCGCAACAATACGCGGGACATTCTCCTGACATTGGACATGGAGTTGAATTCTTTGCAAGATTTTCTAAAAGTTAATAATTGAAACATTTATCTTCTTTTCGATTTACATATTAGATCAAGGTGAATATAAAACATTTTTGATTTCTAACGACTGCTTGCTTCGTGAGAATTTCTAATTATATAATCTCAATTTTATGTTACATTTATATGGTGTATTCTCCATCAATGTGATATTAACATAGTATTAATCAATAATGTATAATACATCAATTGCACGGCTCCTTATGTTTGCATTATATAAGTTAGTATTTCATATAAATAAAATCTTTGGTTTATCTCAGTAATCTATAAAAAAAATACTAAAATGCTTTTCAATAACTGCAGATGGCTTCCAATATTAGTCATTGAGCTCTTTTCCCTAAAATTTAAAGAAATACTTCATATTATGTTATAATTCCATAATATGAAACATATAAATGGCATTCTTGGCATTTAGATTTCGTAAATATTTAAATGAATCTTAATTAATTATTTGTGCTTGTATTCTTTGAATTCTGCACTCATGAAAATTAAATAAAAGTTTCTTCCGTATTTTCTAAAACATCTTAATTTTTAAACCCATTTTATTCATCATAGCTGACTTACGAGAATATTTACGTTTTCCAGCACTTCTGTATAAATTCATAAATTAAAAAAAAATTGCCATCGATTAATTTCATTATTCCGTTGTATATATTTTCAGTAAAATTATCATAAAAAATTTAGCACATGGTTTACTGGATGCAATTTAGTTGAATAGATCAGTAACTTTTCAAATGCCAGAAAATTCTTAAAAAAATGGATAAAAAAATTTATAAATTCAATTTATATTTCTCAAACACTTCTATGTACTATTGTAAATTTAAAAAAAAACAAACATTGCCAACGATTAATTAAATTTCCCTTTCCAATTCATTTTTAGTTAAATTATCATAAAAAATTTAATACATGGTTTGTTGAAGGCAATTTCGTTGAATGGATCCACTGCTTTTCAAATCTAAAGGAAATTTCATCTTTCCTTAAAATCTTCAAAAAAAGATGGATAAAAAATTTATAAATTCAATTTGTTGAGCGACTCGAGAATGATTCGGGAAAAGTTCCGATAATCTTGCAAAACTTCTGCAGCGTCAGAAACAATACTGAAATCTGAGTGTTCCGAAAAAGAGAAAAAGATTCTGTTTGTGAAAACTCAGAGAACTGGATGGACTTCTTTAAATTCTCTTACCTAAACACGATTTTGAGAAGGAGCGCTATACCAGAAATTCAGCTAAGAACATTAAAGGAAAACCGTTTCTCCCATGAGTGCAAGGTAAAATGGCGACATAAAATTCCCGTATGGTAGTAAGCCTAAGATTTGGAACTCTTCAATATATGTTTCCTAGAAGTGTTTTACACTCTAGAAACAAACGGATGAGAGAAAGAAATAGAACAAAAAAAAAAGGAAAAGTCCTAAAAATAAAGTGAACAGAAAACAGAAGGAATCTCATAGCCTGAAAGAAAAAAAAATCATTCAGGAAGATTGTCTGGACTGAAAGAAAAAAAAATTCTCATTACAAGAACCTAACTTCGTTTCAATAACTGATTTTTTTCTTTCCTATACCCATCAAGAAATTTTTCTTTTATTCTGTGTTTCACTCAAGTTTCAGCTGGAGTGCATAAGATGGGGAGTGAATGAAAACAAACGTAAAATAAATAACTTGAAAGAAACTAACTTACGAGAAAGAGCGCAGTGCTGGCTGCTGCGAATGAGCAAGCCTCTTTCTCTCCTTTCGCTTTCAAGCAAAAAAGCTCTAAGAATGCAGTGATCCCGAAGTGTGAATTTTTTACGACTTTTTTTATTATTATTTTTTTGTTCCTTTAGCCTCAAGCTCGGATTGAACAAGGTTAAATCTTTCCTTTTTTGCTCTGTTACTTCAGGACAGGATTCAGAAATAAAATAATAAAAAAAATCTCTGGAACGCGCGTTTTTTGTTATGTATGCTTTTGGAAAATACGTATTTGCAAAATGTGGAAGTAGATATTTGCTCAACAAAAACATGTCCCGTAAGGTATTACCCCAGCTTCAGGGTTCTATCTAAATTAGAGAATAAATTGGACCCCATTTCTTCCAGCTTAGAAATGATATTCAATAAATTTCCTATTTCCTCCTTTTAAAGAAATGGCGAAGAAGTACATTTTTTTCTCGTTTTTGTGAAGAGATTTTATGCAGCATGCCTATAGGCAGAAAGTTTTTGTTCATACAATATTTATTTTCTTCAAGCTATATTGTAATTTGTGGATGACGTTTTAAAGAAGAAAGAATGTTTCAAATTCTTTACAATAAAATTACATCAGAAATAGAAAAATTTGGGAATCAAGTTTATAATCGTATTGTTAAAGAAAAGATGGTAAAGTAAGATTTCTCGAAGTTTTGTCATCTCGGTCCATTTTTTTTTCATGTATTAAGTCAAACCTTTATTTGATTTTTTTTCAGTTGAGCAGAATTTCATTTCAGACAGTTAATATCAAAATGTCTTTTCTTACTCCAATGAAAATTTCTCTAGTTTTAAATAAAAGCTTTATTTTACTATATGAGATAGGATTGTATTCAGCCTAAGAATTTAGTTTTTGATAAGAATTTGTATATCGCTTCCATTTCATTTCATTCTTTAAATGAAATGGAGAATTTTTACTGCACCTTATTTGAAAGAAGAGAATTTTTACTATATCTTATTTGAATTAAAAGATTAATTTGTTGGTTTCTTTATTTGTTTTTTAATTTTAACTTTACCAATTTCTGATACCCAAAAAAGTAAATTCCTCTCAACATTTTTTATTCCTAAGAATGTTGAAATAAAGTTTCAATTTCTCATTTTGTTGTAATTTGAAATATATTATTATAATATAAACATTTACTGCACATTTATAATATTTACTTAAATATTACTTAAATAAGTATAAGTAAATATTAAGTAAGATTCTGTTTAAGGCACGCTTATAATGACTTTTTGAATTTTTTTATAATATCACATGAAGTTTAATTTCCGAAGTAGTTAAAGTTCCATCCTAAAATATAATTCAGATTTTAGGTTAATTAATATTAAATTAAAGATAATACCTCGTATAAATATTTAAAACCATAATACCTTTTCATTTTTATTAAAACTTGAAATTTAAAAACACTTTTCTAAAAAAATTCATTTTTAACAATTTATTTTGCTAAAATAGTCCACTTTAGGCTAAATAAATAGCCATCAAAGACAGACTAATTTAAAATTAAAGTACTTTAGTAAGTGTATAATAAAACTATTATTTTTAATTTATTTATTATAACTTATTATAACTTAATTATTATTATAATTTAATTTATTACAACTATTATTTTGGATTAAATTTGATAATCAGTAAGATGATGCATAAGATTTAATAAATGATAAAGATAAAATGTCACTATACAATCAAATTACCCTTAGAAATTACTGCAATAGTATCTTTAAGGACGAATGGTAGTCAAAAAAATGAATCCTTGATATCCATTCCCCAGAGACAACAAAGTTCGTCAAATAACAGATATCAAAATTTCTATTTATCTTTCAGATCATGTAATAAGGACAATTCTAAAAAAATGAATGCCAAAGATGTATTCCATGCAATACTATCCTCAGTGATATTTTGTACAATGAGTTCATAATGTTTTGCAAGAATACTGGTACGATATATTTTACTTCTGGGGTAAACAGTCATATAATTTATGCGACCACGAAAACACTATTAAGATAATATCCCTTGGATTTTTATCATAAAGTGCTGTTATTACAGTTGACAATTTCCTTCATTATTTTCTCACACTGGCGAGAAAGATAAGTTTTAGAACAATAGTAGAATTCATTCCAAAGTTGGACATAACCCAAAGTTTCTGATATGAAGTTGCATTCAGTAGCAGAGCAGTTCTGAAAAGGGTTTATATAAAGGGATAATGAAAGCAGATATCTGAGACATTAGTTTCTTATAATACAATATTCTAAAGACTTCACATTAACTCCAGTAAGGTGGTATATTATTTATGATCCATTCAAAATGAATGTTATGTGGTCAAAGAAGTCTCATCATTATTATATTATTTAATTATACCTGACTTAGTATTTATGTTTTAAATATTCATATTACTTATTGTTCTAGTTTGTTATCATAAATCAAATATCTTATGTAAGGATTACAATCGTTAATTGTTGTTGATTAAAATATATTTTATATTTTTACTAGAATTTTAGAATGTTCCTCAATTTATGATAATACCCACTAAACCATAAGGCTTTTCTCATATTTCATTTATGTAGAACTTTTCTAGTAATTCTAGTATTAAGCATATTTTACTTTAATATAAACGTATAAATATAAACGTATAAATTATAATTATGAAATATAGATTATTTTAACATACAGGACATGGGAAAAGAATAGATTGTTTAATATAATAAATATTTTACCAAAGACAATTGAGTACTAGAATTTTTTTCTAAGTAAAATCAAACCTTTTTAATTCAAATATATTATACTTAAGGATAGATTTTATATTTTCCTTTGAGACGTAATTCCCCAAGACGTAAAATGTATTACATTTCTCGTGCTAAACCAAATGATGTTTAAAGTATGATAATGTAATGTGTAATGTTTATTGCTTCATGCAATATGTCTAACAGGACAATTACTATACATAAGTTGTTCAATACTGACTACTGGAAATAGAGTTAACCAAATTGAAAAAACCCCTCTTAATTATTAGATAATTTACAAAAAACCGAATTTAGGAATTATGGATACAATTTAATTAATTATTAATGATCATTTTAGCGCACTCCTTAATAATGTCAAAGCACAAAAACCATTTTTACGCCAGGTTCAAATTCAATATGCAACATTTCCGGTGATATAGTAAATTTCTACTTTAATTTTAATAATTTTTGAAATATTGTTTTGCATATTTTCAAAACAATATTTTATAAGATTAATCTGGTACTAGATTTATACTTACAAGAAGTGCGATTTGCACATAATCGCTACAATAAAATAAAGTTTTAATTTTAAAAATAAAATAAAAGCACATCGATCATTAAAAGCATTATTATATAACACTATTTCATATTAGATGCCCAAATATTTTTTTTTCTTAAATTTAATTGTAGAATAAAATCGCTTTTATAAATTATTCGTATGATTCAATGTTTAAAACATTAGATGAGGTATATTTGATGGAATTTTAAAATTCAAATAAATGGACAATTCCGGCAGAAGAAACCTCGAGTTAGGTCCGATATTATATGTGCCCTGCTGAATAAAATATTTGATTAATTTGCGCAGCAATTCTAACTTCCACATATAAAGCTAAAAATAGTACACGGTGCATCTTTTTGCCTTCACTTTTTTTATTTTATTTTTAAATTCTGTACCTTCTTGATTTTATTACTTAAATAAGACATTGCCTTTAAAGACTTCCCTTTTTTAAATATTAATAAGAGATAGAAACTGAAGCACGAAATAACATAATCTAATTTGGTTTTTTGCTAAAAAGAAACAAATCTGATTGATGCTCAGAGGCACTCTATTTTGTCAATGGCATTTATCATGCTCATATGCAGGCATCCTGAATTAATAGCATTTATAAATTTGGATATGGTCCAAAAATCACCCTCCCTTAAAACGCCGATCTCAAATATTCGATAAAAACTTCCGGAGCGAAACAATTTAGATTAAGGAAAATAAATGAAATAGAAATGATGAATGCACCAACCTTATTCTTCTGCTTTCTTTCGGTTATATTATTCTCAGTTATAATTTCTTTCTTGCTTTTTCGAGATCTCATGCAAAACAACTTCGAAGAAAACGCAAAAACCTGTTTTAAAGAAGTTTTCAGAAAATGGAACTGAAAATGATTTTGAGAACACAAATTTTTAGTATAGTTGGTCATTGCAGGAATTTTATGATTCTTCTAGAGTGTCAGGGTTTTGTTTTACAAAGTAGTATGGGTTTCATGGATTTCCATCGATATATACCGTTTATTTTCCAGATGAATTCTGAAATAGTGCTCCAATGTAAATTGTTTTAGTCGTAGGAAATAATTATTTCGCTTCGCATTATAGACTAAAAATAAAATATATAGAATTTCAAAAACAATTAATTTTGAACAAATTAATCAGTTATCGTAGAAGAGCACCTTTCTTTACCAGCATGTTAATATAATGCTGTTCGTTGAAATATAATACTACATAATGCAATATAAAGTTCAACATAAAACAATTTTCTTTTTTAAATGTTTCGTTGATAAGGGCTTTAATTAAGTTTGATTCGTACATGTTTTCAAAAACATGAACATCAACAGATATGTCTTCTACATTTCGCACAGATATTTGTGAGAAAATTGGGTTTCTGTTTTATAGTATTAATGAGAGCAGTATTAATTATATAGAAATTAATTTCGGTATGCTTCATAATTGACTAGTTTTAATAAGTCTGCGGATGTTGCTTAAATACTGGGCACTGTAGACGGGTCTATTATTATAAGTTAAGAGATGAAAGTAAAGTCAGTATGTATATTCTGTTTCAAAGTAATTTCAGTATATGTTTCATAATATGTGATTGAGAAATATCCATTACAAAAGGATAAAAAAAAATGTAATAAAAGCACAATCCCATTTATTACAGCTTTATTAATTCTTCCTCATATTTCTGCTCTCCTTTCCATTCATATATCTGTAGGAAATGTTTTCATATATCTGAAGTTAGAACCATGCTATAATGCATAACTTTTAAATATTAGGAAGTTGCAATATTGTTTAGGCAATTCCTTTAATAAAAAAATAGTTACTATTACATTATCAAATGCAGTATAATCACCCAAAAATTACAATTGCGGATATCAATGCGAAGTTGCCAACAGAAAAGCTAACTTAATTTGTTATTAATTTTTCTTGTTAAATACCATTATGAAATATAAAATATATAAGTTTTAAAAGAAAATAAAAATTTATGATTTTAGAAATTTCTTGCTAAAAGATTCATTAATTTATTATAATATTCTTCTGTTTCTAATTGAGTTTACCTCAAAATATTTCAAATATGTACGAACTCTTCGATTAGTATATATTTGTAATCCAATTATTAATAAATCCAATCCAATTATTAATAAATTATTTAGCAAATAATTTGTTGCCAACAACAAAGAAAACTTTTTTTAATAAATTTTCTTATTAAATACGGTTATGAAATATAAAATGCATATGTATTAAAATAATATTTAAAAAAATCTGATTTTAGAGATTTCTTAGTAAAAAAAACTAGTTAATTAATTATTATATTCTTTTGTTTTTAATTGTTCCTTTTCTCAAAAATATCTCAAATATGTACGAACTTTTTGGTTAATAGACATTTGAAATAATCTCTAATCCAGGTATTAATATATTATTTTTAGGCATAAAAATATGTAGGAAAAATATAAAAATATTTCATAATTAAAATTATTAATTCCAGCTTAATTAATTAACTAATTTAAATCCATATTAATTAAAATTATTCATTCTTCATTCTTGCATTCCGAAACGATTTTCATTCCTAAGTACATAAGTTTTATATTACTGCCAATAACTCTTTAAAATATTATACTATTCCAGTAATAACAAATAACATCAAGGACCTGAGGAATTCAATGGATATATAAAGAACTATATTAAAAATGTATTATTTTAATAATTTGATTGTTTGGAATTCAACATTTTGGAATTTTTTTGCATCTTCTTGTATTCAACGTTAATAAACGGCTTGTTTAGCAATTATTTAAAGTGAATGAACATTAATAATTTCAAAAAGGCATAATTCAAATATAATTCAAAATGCTTTGATTTTATTCTTACTAAAAAAATTCAAAATCTGATTACAATGACGAAATAACAGCTAACTTTTTAATATTTTTATAGAATAGACATAAAAATAAGATTTATAGAGAAAAGCTCATCAAAAATTGCATTAATTTGAAAGGATTCATTCTACTTAATAATGAAATCTTGTGTATTGTATTGATTAAATTTTTATTTCATAATAATATTTAATTTAAAAAAAATTGCAAATATGCAAAATTTCAAAAACACTAAGAAGCAATGAATTTGTTTTTAAAATATAAAAATGAATTTTTATTCTTACTCTTTTTCCAAAGACGATAAAACCGAAAACAATTGCAGATAGATTTTTTTAATTTTCACTAATAAAGACTGAAAAATTGTATTTTCAAAATTTTTTTATTTAATATACAAAAGCAAATTAAAGTAAAGTCATTCTGTCTGTCAGAAAATATGATTCACTGAAACATATGAAAACATACCTTTATTTGACTGAAGGAGAAATGGTTTTTTTAAAGGGTCTGATATCTTAATTTTATTTCTTAAAGAAGTTCATTTAATATTTTTAATAAAGCTTCTGTATGTCATGAAGTTTAAATTGTCTATTGAATATAATAAAATTTAATTTTTAATAAATGCATACTTTTTACATCTGGTATTTTGATGTATTTCGCTCGTTAATTAAGTTTCCAAGATTAAAGATAAAAATTCAAAAGCGAGATACATATTTCTAATTAATGAAACAATATTTTAATTTTCAAATTTTCTCATGTAATTAATTTGTTTAAAGATAATATAATTTTTAAGACATGGATCAAAAAACTTTTTTATAAAATATTTAATGAAAAAATATTAATTATAGAGTATTTGTATTCCATATAAATTAAAATATATATATATTTTATAAAATCTGTCAAAACACTTTTGAGTCTGTAAAACTGGATGATTTTATTAAAAAATGGAGTAAATTAAAAACAAACGTACATTCATCATTTACATTTATTATCATTTTTGTAGTAACAGTTTCCTTAAAATTTCAAAAAGATATATAGTAATTAAAATCTTTTTGTTTCGTTAACATACGGAATAATTTATAAATTAATTTATAATTGTTCAATTATTTTTAAAATTTATCTCTGTATATTAAAGAATTCCGTTTAGTTTCTGGTCTTTAGTTATCAAAATGTAAATTAATATTTCTATATTTCAGCAATCGCCAGTGCATTTTATTTTCAATAAACACCGATTATTATATGAAATTATTTATCATTTGATGAAAAATAAGCCAAGTGCATTTTTCAATCTGTTATATCAATTAAAATGAAATGTTTCCAGTATTAATTGAAGCGTCTAAAAAATTATTCTTATTTAAACGATTTTTTTCTATTTTTAATTGAGCCTAGATATAGACATGCAGAATATCGACTTAATGTTTAGAATCTTTAACTATGTTAGACATATAAACAATTAACGTATCGCCCGAATTAATTATAAGCCGCATAATCTGCTAACTACTTACTTATTATCTAGCTTTAGTATTTTACTATACATATGTATTCTTTTGTATTTATATGAGTAATATATATTTGTTATTGAAAAATAGGAATTAATAAGTTATGCTAATGAATTTGTTATATTTTAGCTGAAATCTAATTTTTAACTATATGTCTTTGAAATAAAATTATATTTTTGATCGATTTCTGGAAAGTCGTTCATCCAGTGATATATTGTAAAGAAAATGAAATAAAGCATGCAAATAATGAAAAATATTATTTGAAAATGCATCAAAATAAACATTAAGAATTTCTCAGTTAAAAAAAATAACAATAAAACATAAATAGATAATTAGCATTTGAAGAATGAAAGCCTAGGTTACTGTCAATGTAACTTCTCTGAAATATTAGAAATAACTTGCAATTGATAAATTGTAATTTAGTGTTGTTGATCAATTATTAATATCTACTATACCGAAATTATTTTACAGTCAGCCATTCTACTCTCGTTAAATACCGTTACTACTGTACTAAATACCGCTACTCTCATTAATGATTGAAAGATCTTCATAACAGCTCTGATAAATTCTGATGGATCGAAAAGAGTTATCATACATCTGTCTTTACAGAAATACACATAAAATTGTTGCCATTTTAATTAGAATTTATTTCAAGAGGAACTTAGCCAGCAAACCATAAAGGTGATAATGGGAAATTAGCCGAAGAACACTAATAAATAAAAAGTAAAATTTATAAGTTGTAAGAAAAGCAATAATTATACCACGTAAAACAGATATTCCCATTGTTACATTTCATAACCCAGCATTTCTGTACTCCTAAAGCTATATACAGAATATCCAACATTCTATTTTCAAACAATCCAGAAGCTTGTGTTCAATTAAATCACTTTCGTATGCACACACTTCACGCTAGCTCAATTGAGCTTGTTGTCATAAACACTATCGAAAGCAGTAACCTCACCAGCGCTTCTGTTCACTAGGCAAATAGCCACCAGTATTGATATAAACGAGACACCTATCACTTTTCACAGGTCGTGATTTGCTTGAGGAACCCAGACCATCCATTAGCCGGACTATTTGCTTGTAGACTTGGTAGTGCTTGCACAGGAGCTGAAGTGATAAAGGACTCCTTTCCAGGATAAACTGTCCTTTCTTCTTCCCATCTGATGGACATTCCGCTTCTCTTGAGGCGCGAAAAAGGCCACTGCTTTTTTTTTTCTTCTTTCTTTCTTCCGGTCAGTATGTCCTTTGGAAAGAAAGAGTTGATGCCCGGTAATGCGTAATAGTTTTCGAATTGTAGAAGAGGAGTCATTTGTTGATGCGAAAATTCATTTAATTTGATAGATCTTTTCAAGATTGATGCGAAAATTCATTTAATTTGATAGATCTTTTCAAGATAGATTTTTTTTGTTTAAAAGTATAATCGTTGATATATTTCCTAGGGAATTATTTAAATCTGCAAAATTTTGGGGATAGTTGTGAAAATAGGTTTGTTTTTATTCTACACTACTCTCCCTTAGTGAGTAGCTGCTTTTTTCAAGTTATTGGATAGATTTAATTTGAATGAAAGTTTAATTTCTAATCTGATATTTATGATTCCCTCATCAAAGTATTTTTAAATATAAAATTATGGCATACATTAAAACCATGCTATTTTAATAACTTTACTGCTACTTTGTTTAATGTGCACATAAGTTTAAATATTTCAGTCGAAATTCAGGCATCATTATATCACAAAGACTTAAATATCTTGGTAATACCTTTTAAATTGCAAGTTGCATTTTGCTAGAATTTCGCTTTCTGATTCTTCTGGAAAACTAAATAGATTATAAGCAGAATGTTCAGCCCTGGATTTCAAAAAATCACGCGTTTAAATACTTCAAGAAACAATGTAAAGTGTTTTAATCTCATCACAATAATGAAATCTATTATTGAAACTATGCAAAAAATGAATTTAAAAAGTTTTAAGCTTTCAGGCAAAAATGTGCGGTAATGAAAATGGTATCATTAAAATGATTGTATCTTTTTAATTTTAAAATGCATCAAAAATTAGTTTTAATACAATACAATTTAATAGAACAATACAATACAGCAATATAATACAACATTACAATTTAGTACAATAATACAATTCAATTTAATACAACGATATTTTCGAGAATCATCGTGGATAAAGGCAAAACTTTCGAATGATTATAAATTCTAATTAAAATCTAAAAGAACACAATCCCTTAGATCTGTACCAAATTTGTTAATTGTTAGTTAAACGTATCCTATAAAGCACCAAAGTACACATAATTACACATACATTCTACTTTCTTATTTGTAGAAATGTTACTTTTTTTTTCTTTACATTAGGATTTTTCATTGCTTCCATAAAACTGACTATAGTAAACGGCTGCAAATCACTTTTTTCTGTTAACTTTTAATTGAAATGGTCTAAAAATATAATTTTGAAAAACTGGACAATAGGATGATTTCGTTCATATAGCAACAGACTAGAAGAAGTTTACAATTTTTCTGTAAATGAATAAGCCTCAAAGAATTTTATTAATTAGGTTAGAGTAGAAGTTTTTTAAATACTGCAGATTTCTGAATACAAGTACCGGAACTAAGAACCGAATAGCATAAAAAATGTATCTTTTAAGTAACGTTTTAAATCGCTTAACAGTAAAAGTGGTGATTTTAAGTGTTTCCTGCGAATGTTAGCACTATAATTAAAATTATTGCAAAATAATTCCTTTCTAATAATAGAAATTAGGGCATTTAATGCGTATTGGGATACAAAATATATATATATTATTCACTTTGAAGATTTATTTTATAATTTAATTAAATTAAATCAACACTTATCTACCATTTCTTTTTGAGAATCTAAATTAAGATAAGCATAATAACATTAAAAACATCAATTTTCAATATATACAGCTATATTTATTTAATATGTTTAAAAAACTATCCTTCATTCCATTTAATAAAATAAAAGATTTTTTTTCTATATTAGATGTGTTCTATACAATTGATAACCAATAATTTTATGAAAAATATTAAGAAATAAATCTCGAAGCATATAATTTGCTTTCATAGAGAATGATATAAAAAACGTTTTCACAAATTAAATCATAAAATAAAATAAAATTTGTAAAGCACTAATGAATTTAATCTAAATGGAGTAAATAACTAAATTTATCTTAATTATTATATTTATATTTTATTAGCAAAGATTTACCCCCTTATATATAAACTCACATTATGAGTTAAATTAACTTTAAAAGTATAAAAACTTGAGTAACTTTAGAAAATTAACTTTAAAAGTAGAAGTAGAAACTGTTTGAAGATACTGATATTTTTAGTTTCCAGACTTGAAACAATATCTACTTCAACGACCATTAAGATCAGTTTTACTAATTTTTTTTAATAACTAAAAGTGTTACCAAACTGAGTCAGCTTTCTATTTTCTATTAGAAGTGTGATTTTTACTTTTCTAACTTTATAACAAACAGTGTGAAAATATTTTTGAAAATTAATCTAGCTAAGAGCTTTCGCAGGGTTACATCTTATCATCATCCTTTAACGCAGTTTTACGAGCTTTTCAGTGAAACCAAAATTAGCAGGCCAAACTCATCTTTCTTCAGTGAAAAGGTAGCAGAAAATTTTCTATGGCGTTTATCTTAAGTGAAACTCGTTAATCTCTGGAAAATAGATTACCATCAGCAAGTACTTTGACCTATGAGGTAAGGTCTAATTGGTATGGGTGTTTCATGATGTTTTGAGTCACGATACTTTTTGAATTACGCATTGTACCAGGAGCCATTAAGGGAACGAGCTCTTGATTGAAAAATTACTTCTATGATGGATTACTCACTCGGTGTTTTCAGATTATTGATAATGTTATCAAAGTCCTTGGAGTAAATACTTAATTCATAAAACAGAAATTAATTTCTTAATAAGAACAGAAATAAATACTGAAATGTCAAATATATGTTTATTTCATTAGAATACGGAGGGGGCAAAGGGAGATTAGATTACAGCAAAAAAATGTGTCTTAAAATACCACCCATCTGTTCTTCAAGAGGACACCCGGTGGTTGAAAGGTAAATTTTTAATTTTAGTGTTAGGAATTTGTAATTCCGAATTTTCGAAATTTTTAATTAAAATTATCGAATTCTTGAAAATTTTACCGTTTTCTTATGCTAAATACATATGGTAAGTGAGTTTTTAAAATGAGATGCGTCTTCAAGTGCCATCTAATCATTGAGAATCCATCACTTTTGCCATCTAATCAAGACAATTAGGTGCCTTCTGTAAAATATTGAATCTTTTGCAATTCCATGATGCAATTCTGATAATGATTTTTAAAATGTAATTATATTAATTTCATTTACTAATTAATTTAATTAATGAGTAAGCATTTAAGAATTCAAGGAACCTCGTTGTATTTTGAAATAATAGAAATTTAAATTTTTTTTTGCAAAGCCAAAACATTTGGACGGAACTTAAATGAACATTTTTTCAGCCTTAGGTGGGGCATATTATAATCTCAAAATAAAAATTATAATTAAATGATGATTAATTTGATTATATAATTCCACTTCGTATAGCTCTTGTCTATTACAATTTTTTTTATTTTTGGGAGATATTAAAGGATAGTAATTCTTATCCGGGTTATAATAGCTTATCATGAACAGTTTGAAATTCATGAATTTGTTGATCGGCATCTTTTTTATGAGCTACGAAAGTGTTAAATTATATTTCCTTTTAAAATTACAATCAAGTAACATACTTTTATATTAAATCATGATGAAAAAATCATAATTTGCTATGTGGTTTAAAAAAACACACAAGATGTATATATATTCATTTAACTGGAAGGAATTTCATGATTATCTAAATATTTTATCTTGTTTGCTTACAATTTGTAATTAGATAAATTAAATTATCAGAAACAAAATGACCCTATTTATATAAATATATAAAAGGATAAAAATGATGGAATAAGTAAATAATACTTATTCCATCCAAAATTTTCTATTTTGCCACATTTACACAAAAACAAAAGATAAATTGATATTAAATCATTCAAAAATAATATCTTTAGATATGTTGATTCATATGACAGTCTATAATGTCTCCAATTTATCTGAAAATATGTAGTATTCATACGACTGATATACTTTAAATCTCTACCATGTATTATTATCTTAATAATAGTGTGGTGTATAAACGCTGGGAGATGAAATTGCCCATCGAGATTCGAACAATGTCCGTGTTTAAATTACTAGTATGCTGGTGTCCACACATACCACTTCCCTCAATAAATTCTATCTCCCTTATCCCGTTCCAGAGGGGTTCATTTCCTCTCAATAGGCCTGAAATTGAATTTGGATTTATCATCACTTCTAACTATAGTTCAAGACTGCTAGGATTACTTTCACACAATTTTTAAAGCAAGCTATAACTAAACAAATAAACTAAACCAAACAGCAATAACCAAATTCAGCAAATAAATTAATAAATGAAGCAGAAATATAGATTAAAGAAAAATTATTTATCAAAAACAAAAAAACAAAAACATTTTTTTTAAATATTTTTCAACTATTTTACTAAAGTAATTTTTTTATTTAGCAGAATCAATAATTAGCTGTTTACCACTTAACATAATAATATTTTGAAAACAAGTTTTTCTTGTTACTTTTTAAAGCTTCTTTTTAATAAACTAAGAAATAATCTTTTAAGTTGGTATTGTTTCCTATTTCATAGTCAGAAATTTAAATAAAAGATCTTCGAAAACAACTTTAACTTTGAAAATATCTTCATTATTTTTTAATAACAAAATGACTCAGCTTTGGCTCTTTATCGATGCCACGGTATGAAGTAAAACTATGCTAAATTAAATTTGTTTCTTAAACATGATAAAGATTCGGTAAACATTTGAAACCATAACCAATAATCAAAGAAGTTCAACGGATTAAAAAATTTCGTATATCTTTCTACTTTTAACCTGAATTATGCTTTAAGGAAAATTCAAATGTACTTTTTGTTATAATGGCAGCTTTTGTAATAAAGCTAAGTTATGAACCTTCATTATTGCCTCATGATACTGATCTATTTTGGTTGGATTGTTAAATCATCCTAATATTTCAGACATGAATAAGTAAGATTTAATAACTGATTGATCCGTAAACCAAAATAATAGAAAGTAAGTAAAAAAAAAATAGAAATAACTGTTAGAAAGCTTTCTTTTTCGATTATTTACCGTATCGCTAATGTCAAAGGCTGTAACGTTTGAGTGAACATCATCAGAGTTAAATGTCACTTTCAAATGAAATTATTACTTCAGATACTTCAAATGACTGCTTTTAAAACTTTTCTAATGTTATTTTAGAGCTATT
This sequence comes from Argiope aurantia, assembly GCA_026543865.1. NCBI lineage: Eukaryota > Metazoa > Arthropoda > Arachnida > Araneae > Araneidae > Argiope > Argiope aurantia. Next base: position 50,614 of record JAPMOR010080749.1, on the reverse strand, counting down.
TTTCTGGTGATAAAAAAAATGTGATTATAGCTCTCTAGGAAAGCCTTATCTTAAAAGTATGTTTAACTGCTTGAGCAATCGACAATAGTGGCGATATCATCCTTTAAAACTCCAATGGAAACCAAGGGTTTGCATCTACTGTGGGGGACTATATAAAAGACAAAAAAAAAACTGAGAAGGCAATAAGTCATTGCTTTTGTCTGCAGATAAAAAAAAAACTAAATAGTAAGAACTAAACACTAAAATTTAACATTACATAAAAAGTTTGTAATTGCAAAGAAAATTGTAAATTACAAAAATGAAAAGAGAGTAAATTCGTCTAGAAAAAGAAATTTTTCATACTTCGTTGGTACATTTAATAGAATATCTCTTAAAACATTACAATATAATTATTTTTTTATATCTTTTGCTTTGTGAAATAAAGAATAGAGTTCGCATAAATATATAATTAAAAAAACTAAATATATATATGTAGGATGGAAGCCTAGCTACCATCTGAGTTCCAAGGCGAATGAAATAGTCAAGTTGTACATTTCATAATTTAATAAAAGACAAAACAAACATAAAGACGGCACGATATAAAATTAAAAAGGAAAGAAGTAAAAAGTTAAAAGGGCGGTTGCTGCCCATTTACATCAAGTTGGTTAACATCGCAGACATCCAGTTACGCCACACACAAACACCAAGTCCAATGTTTCACTTTCATTCGCTCAAGCTCATGTCCGTGTGACGTCAGCCGGTGGATAGAAGATAGATGCAGTGCCACCTGGCAGTCCGCGGAACATGGATACCACATATATAAGAATATATAAAAACTACATATATACATATGTGCTTAAAATATTTTGACATTAAAAAGATTTTTAATTACTGAATGCCTTGTCTAATGTAGTTTACCATTTTTTTTTAAATTGTCTGTGTCAATTCGTATGGTAATATGTTCGTATTGAGATTTTATTTACAGCATGGAAGTTTTTTTTATTTCAATTTATTTATTTTATTATTATTTTGATTAGGTTACTTTTTATGCTAAACGCAGTCGATTTTTATTCTCAACAGATAAGTTAAAAATGCTTAGATAAGTACAAATTTATTTACATGAGAACTAGACAAGTGTAAAAATATGGTTAAAAATAAATTATTTTTAAATTGGCTGCTAAGCTAAAGTTTTGAGAAACGTTTTGGACTGTTACTTATTATAGCAACTAAATGCCGTCATTAACAACTGTTAAACCGTAATTTTTGAAATTTCTCGCAACTATATTATTACAATCATCATTTATCAAAAATTAAATCTTCATAACTTGACTTCAAATAATGGATTCAGAAACGCAAGATAAAATATTTGTAAAAAAAAAGAAATTTATTCGAATTTTATTGCAAAAATTTAGAATACAGTAGAATACTGTATATAAAAATATTTTAACAAATTATTAAAATAGAGAAGTGTCACTGTATGGCAACTAAAATGATACCATCAATAAACTAATATTTTATTTTTATATATTTTTTTTAATTTTCAGAAGGTGTAAAATTATTTTTGTGTTAAGTTCCAACGCTAAAAATAGCATCAAAATTGTGCTTTCTTTTAAATTGATTAAAATTCTTAATGAAATTTCAAAACTATTTCTGAGGCACACATTTTCATTTTCTAAAGTATATTTGTTTCAAATTTCGTAGTTCCAGATCAAGCCGCTTACCCAATAGAGTTCAAACACTAATTCATTTCCTTTTTCAGCTGTAGAAATTTCAAAATGTCACGTGATGAAAAAAAATTTACCCTCAAAAATACACATCAATTCACATTTAATTTTATATGCATAGCTCAGTTAAACATTAATTTAAGCGGAAATATAAAAAATACAAAATAACAGTACAATTATTTATAGTTGAAAGCATTCATTAATTAGATTAAATACCATATGGAGTAAACATTAATCTTTTTCTAGCTAATTCAATCAATTTAATTTTTGGAAAATAATAAACAGGAATTTTTATTTTATTCATCTATTTTCAAAACATTCTGTAACGTAGTTTACGGTATATAATTATAAGCTTAATTACAACTAGAATTGATGATAGGGTGTGTATAATGCTTGAATGAATGAATGTATCATTGTTAAATAATGCCTATTTATAATGTTGATAAATACTGCTACTTAATTTCGTTGTACGCTTTATTTTTTCTTCTTTCTTGGATAACAGCCAAAAGTGCATAATTGCAGAACATAGACAAAATCTTATTTCTATGCTTCATTCCGTTCTATCTATTTTATATGAAATGTAAAACAATTAAATACATTTTCGAATATAATTAATTTCTTGGCAATTACATCTTCTTTCTTTTTGCTCTGTAAATTAAAATAGGTTATTAAAAGTCGTTGCTTTAATAGGTTTTCGCAAAAAAATTTAATCACAATTTAAATCAACCAAACTATTTCCTATTAAGTTACTTAAGTATTATGTGACAATATATAAAGATTATTAAAATAAATATTTTAAGATAATTATTAAAAATCTTTAGGAAATAATAGCTTTAATTTAAATTGCTTACATTTTTAACTGTCAACGGTTTCTAATTATGATGAAGTGAATTTTTTTTTAATACAGAATTTAATGCACAAAGTTATATATTAAGATCCAACGACAGTATAAATAATTTATTTTTTGAATTTGTAGAGTAATTTAGCATTATAATTCAGAAAATTTTGGACTCGTTTTGAATAGAAAATAATTATAAAAAGATATATGAGTATAAAATAAATATACCTTTTTCTTGGAGCAAAAATGAAATAAATGAATAATAAGATAATAAACTATTTATTAAATTTTAAGAAAATCTTTTCTAATTTTTTTTTATTTCTTTCCTTTTTTATACAGAAAGTGCTTTTACCCTAATATTACGTTGTTTAGAAAATGTCCCTAGTACATTGTGCGTTTTTTTTCTGAGTTGTTTTATTTGAAAAATTAATTAATGTAAAGCACTATTATCAATCAACCAATTTATCTTAGCAGTAACTTAAACAAATAAAAAAAAAACTATAAAAGGCAATCAACAAAATTTTAATTTATAATAATACAAGAGTTTATTATATCTCTAAGAAGAAATCCCTTTTTTACTTAATTGGAGGTATCATGTTCCAGATTCTTTACAAATATTGTTCCTTTATTAGCTCTTTAATTAACAAGAATCAATTTGCTAATTTTCGAAAGTTACAGGCACTTTTTAAAATAAATACCTCAAGAAACATGCAGATAAAATTGTCCCTGACACCCTTGGAATGACATGACAAGCTTATTCCTTACAGATTTTCAATAAGCTCTTTTGTGTTGAGATCATATTTTCTACCCCAGCTCAATTAGTTAAATCACTCATGCTGTTTACTCTCTTTTTTTCACTCATTTTTTTTATTTATGACGAAATACTTTTCCTTATATATGCTTCCAATAAGTAAACACTTTTGATTTATTTTAATATTTATCTATTGCTTCAGAGTGTTCCAAATTCGGGTTTCTCGTGTTACAAAAAGTATTAGTTTTCCAAAGAAACTAATTTCCTAAAATTTTTCATAGGTGTGCTTATTTTATGAAATATAATTCTATAAATCTAAATGAGTTATTTTTAGTATTTAGTAGCAAATTCTTAATGGTATTAGAGTATGATTCAAACGTTCGCAACATGGAAATATATTTCATCAGATGTCTGTTGTTTGGTTTCCATATAATTATTTTTTCCAGTGCTTTAAATCAAAATAATCACACAAATAACATCGAATATTATCTTTAGATTGACTCTCTGACTCTGATCTAATGACTGTGATGGGATATTATGTCTCAAAAACCATGCGTGTGTGTGTATGTGCGAGTGTGTGTGTGTATGTGTGTGTGTGTGTGTGTGTGTGTGTGTGTGTGTGCGAGTTTGTGTGTGTGAGTGTGTGTTTACGTGCGTGCATGAGTGTGCGTAATTTCGTGATTTGTATTTTCCATTAAATTGCTTATGCGTTATATAATATTCACTATAGCATGAACAAAATAATTTCAAGCATCAAATTGTGTTGCGAACTAAAGCTACGTTATTTTTATAGTCTTGCTATGCAAATAATAAACAGTCTTCCTTAATTTTCAGCAATAGAGAAAATTATGCAATTGTACGTTTGAAAAAACAAATAAAACTGTTCAAATTTTATTGCAACAATAAAATATATTGTTGATAATTATGCAAAATATATTTGAAAAAATTGTCAAAATATAGTAAAAATTTACTCTGAAATCAATTAACATCATTAGAAAATCTATTTTTTGAATTTTGAAACTTTATAAAAATAATTTTTATGTAATTAGATTTTTGATGGTCGCTGTGTAAAATGAAAAACCTAGCTCAATTTGTATCTTATTAAAAATTAAAATCAAAATTTTAAAATGTCGCTTTGAGATATGCATTCCTTCCTTTCAAAATATAATTTTGATAATTTTCTTAAGTCTATGTCAAATTGTCTGTTCTGTTGAGCTTCATTATAAGCGCATTATTTTTTTTTAATATTAATGCAAATATGTGCTGTTCCAGACCCACAATTATAATACATCTCAATTAAAGGTCTGAAAAATGTCTATAATTTGTGACAGGCAGATTTTTAAAAAAAGTTTATTATTGTAAAATTCTTAAAACAATTAAAAACAACAGATGAAAGTGAAATTTCTTCACATCCTTGACAAAATTTCCATATAGATGATTGTAAAGTGCCGAATAAAAGTAAAAAAGTACTGTTCAGGTGAAATCATGTTAACAGCTGAGAAAAAATCTCTGAATCATGTTTGCCCATTTTCAAAAGTATTTGGGGATTCTTTCAATGATAAATATTTCATACTTGCAATTGAGAGCCATTAAAGATTGTAGAAATACATATGTTTGACTTAAACATATCAATCTTCTTGCTTGTAATCTAGTGCTTTCGCATTAAATTGGTTAACTGCACTTTTTAAAAACATAGTTACAAAAGTAAAAATTGTTTTAAAAATTTCCACAATTCCATTTCTTTTTACTTTATTCAATGACATTTATTCGTTAAATTTAAACCTATTTCCCTTTCTCCTTTTAAATGTCATGCTTTTAATATATTTATCGCAGCTAAGACACTCGATTTACTTGTTAAGAGTTTTCGAAGTTTTAAACGAAACTTGAACTACATGGATGTAATAATTCGTCGATAATATACGACAAACATACTCTGTGGTTAGGATTATCTAGTTTGTAACTATGAAAGTGTAAACTTTGGAAATGCACGCTTCAGGTACAATAAATAGTTGATTATGAAATCGTTTTAGCAAGCGGTAAATCAATAGTTGGTGACTCATAAGAGTTGATCAAAGTTTACACTGTAAAAATCAGTAATAAAAATTCCTGAAAATCAAAATTCTTCTTACTTTCTATACAATTTTAAATATGTCATATAAAACAAAGCATTTAATCTTAATAATTTAAAAATAAAACCTTAACCCTTTTGGCCGATTGGGTATAAGCGAGGATACAACCTGGGACCTTGTGGTTCGCAACCCAGTAACATAAACAGGATACAAAAGCATATGCTCAATATGCTCATGTAGCGCAGTTGTTAATTGGCTTATATGCTATTCACCACACCCTCGACATCGTTATATATTTGTATATGAAAAATTACTGAACGCAAATCAAGTTTTCTATAAAACGCATTAATAATCACGGACTACATTATGCTTCCCAATAATTATTGAATGCAAATAAAGTTTTCAATTAAATGCATATAAATCAAGGACAACATTGTGCTTCTAAAAAAATATTGAACGCAAATCAATTTTTTTTAATAAAATACATATAAATCACGGACCAAATTGTGTTTCTCAAGTCCAGATTTGCTTAATGCAAGATATATAATATAATATGGAAAATAATAGCTCCTCTCTGTCATGCAATTTTAAATTTTAAATAAGTCATAAAAACATATCATTTATTCTTAATTAAAAATATATTTTTCAAAAAAAGACTTAACTCTCGACGGTATTCGGACTCTGTATTCGGATTTTTAAAAAAAATTACTGAAAGCAAATCAAATTTTCTATAAAATGCATATAAATCTCTGACCATATTGTGCTTCCCAAATTCAGATTTACTTAATGCAAGACTTGCGCAAGCCTTCAGTAAATTGCCAATATCACAATGAAAATAATAGCCCCTCTCTGCTCATGTTAATTTAGCTTCTGGGAGAAGAAGGATATAATTATAATACGCATAATTGGCTGCTTCTTCCAGAATCGCAACGACCTACTGCCCTTTTGTGTGAGCACGGCATGCAATTTAAAACAGTTCCCACCCTGCTATCTCTTACCCCGCGATTATTAGTGACCACCAGCCGTCCAAAGAATAATTTGTCGGATCAAATAATCGATTTTTCTTCGGAACCAACAAATATTTTACCATTTCTGTGAAAATTCCCCCGATCTTAATTATACCCTAAAACAAATTAAACATCGCTTTTCTTGATCGAAAATTGCCAGTAAACATCGCTCAGGAACCTTAATCACTGGCATGCTTTGTCTCTTATAATAAGATCCACATTATTTTTTCTTTTCTTTTTCTTTTTCTGCTTGAACTCTTTCTTTTTCCAGTTTGTTTTTCTTCCAATTTTTCTTCTTTGGTAACCCTTACTTATAAATTAGCGATGTGAAATTTCGCTAAAAATGAGCTAATAGAACTGATTAAATCAATCTTCAGTACATTCTACCCTGGTAATTAGAGTAGCTCTTTCTCTGATAAGCGTTAGAAACTTAGAGGAATTCGTCCGAAGTTGCTGGTTCGACGAACCAAACTGATGGTACTTTCTCATGAATTATTCAAAAGGTGTCCGTCCTTCAGCACGCAAAGTGAACTCTCAATTTGCTATAAAATAATTTATCACCCTTTATTTCTTCTCTTTTATCTTAATATTCTTTCGTTTAGTGTTTTTTTTTTTTTTTTCTTCTTCCTCCTGTTAGCCTGGTAGCTATTTCGGGGTTAAAAAGGTAGTTCAAATATTGCACGATGCAGGCGTGGTGTGTTGAAATTTGGATAGATCATTACAGTTTTATTGTTTTATATGTTCTCGTGCGAGGTGAGAGATAATGGCTAGATCGTGCCAGAAATTTGGTTCATTATTATTATCTTGTTCCAAAGCAGAAGCTTGGGATGAATCCATGCTAAAATTGAATAATCTTTCTGTGATCACACTTACCAGCCAAGACCAGTTTTATCTTGATTACATTAGCATTCAATGAAATTAATAATTTTGAAGATTCTAAAACTTTATTTTGGAAACTTTTATTGCATGAAAATTGTTTACCGAATTTTATCGTATAATGTATTGGTATATTGGTGAATTGAAGAAAGTTAGCGATGCTTTGCTCGTCACTCTTGATGAAACCCGTGAAAATAAAATATTTGTTACTTGCTTCATGATTTTAAAGCCAAGCTTTCTTTTCTTTTCACTTAATACAATTTTGTTTACCATTAATTTGGTCCTTTTTTTTGTTTGGATCAAACAAGTTGTTCAAATATTACTTGGATAAGCATGGTATGATGAAGTCTGAATGGACTATTGAAGTATTATCGTTTTATATGTTCTCAGGTGTAGAACAGAAAATAACTGCATCTTCCCTGAATTATAGATCTTTGCTACTACCTTGTTCCAAAAAAGAAGATCTGAATGAAAAAAATTGAAGAATCCAATGAGGAATACACCTACATATTAGTGTCTCTTTGATCGCTGTTGAATTGGCATTGAATGAAATTCACAGCTTTCAAGATTCTAAAATGCTACTACAGAAGACTTTTTTACATGAAAAATTTTTAAGAAATTTATAGTAAAATCATTTTAAATATGCAGTATGGGAAAGGGTTATTAATTCTCTGTTAACAATTTTGGGTCAGCTAAAGGTCACAAAAAAATTTGAAAAATTAATTTAACTTTTAAAAGTCAAACGTTATTTAACCTTGCGATTCAAATAGTTTTTTAAGAATACAGAATAACTTTTATCAAATTAATCCTAAATCCAATAAACTAATAGTTAATTAATGTAATGGTAGTGTAACGTTGAATCGCAAATACCATTTTATTTTCAACAACTAAGCAGTCTGTCATTTCCATACCAAATTTGCAAATGATATCCTTATTTTCAACACAAG
>JAPMOR010080749.1:14810-42323 GCA_026543865.1 Argiope aurantia | reverse complement strand
ATATATTTGTTTAAATGGTTGAAAACATATTTGCATTTAATGCTCTTTTGGTGTAAGAAAATTGAAGATCTGAAAAGATTTAGTTGAATCTCTGTCATATTGGGTAAAACTTATATATAGATTCTTATATATAGATATATATAGAACTTATATATAGATATATAAAACATATATAGGTTAAACTAATATACAGATTCAATTATTTGCAATTTTGAGTTTTCTTATTATTATGCATACTAATAGATGGATTTCGTTCAAATTTGGGTAATATGCCGATTTAGTGTTTTGGCTACATACAAAATTTCATCAATCTAGCTTAATACTTTTTGTAATCACTGAGTTTTTAAGCAGACAAACATAATTCCATTTTTTTTTTTATTTATTTTTTTTTTGGAAATTTATCAACGTGGAAATTTATCAAAATCTCAAGGCAAAATTTCTTGTCAATCATTTTTTTTTGTATATTTCGAAATGAGTAAGTAAAAAGGAAGGAAAATAAATAAGAATGCTAGAAAGTACATCACCAGAAAATAAAAAGATAAATAATTGTTTTATCTTTAAATACTTCGCTTTCTACTTTAAATTTTTATAAGCTTATTTCTTTTCTTTTTGCTGTAGTATTATAAGAAAATTAATGATATTAAATTAGTTCTTGTATTTCATTATTTTTATTTATTTATGCATCAGAATCTCATCACAAGCTTATTTCTGCATTTTTTTACTGTAGTATTATTAGGAAATTAATTCTAATAAATTATTATATTCGTTCCTGAATTTCATTATTTTTATTAATTTATATATCAGAATTTCATCGCTTCTTATCAAAAGCTTTTTTTTACTATAGTATTATTAGGAAATAAATTTTATTAAGTTATTACATTCATTCTTGTATGTCATTATTTTCATTTATTTATACATCAGAATCTCATCACAAGCTTATTTCTGTATTTTTTGCTATAGCATTATTAGGAAATTTTTATTAAATTATTACATTCATCGTTGGATTTCATTAATTTATACATCAGAATTTCAGGACTTCTCATCACAAACTTATTTCTGTATTTTTTGCTGTAGTATTATTAGGAAATTAATTTTATTAAATTATTACATTCATTCTTGTATTTCATTATTTTCATTAATTTATGCATCAGAATCTCAGGACTTCTCATCACAAACTTATTTCTGCATGTTTTGCTGTAGTGTTATTAGGAACTTAATTCTATTAAATTATTATATTCGGTTCTTGTAATTTATTATTTTTATTAATTTACAGATCTAAATCTGATTCTTTTTCATCACAAGCTTATTTCTGCAATTTTTGCTATAGTATTATTAGGAAATTAATTCAATTAAGTAATTATATTAGTACTTGTGTTTAATTATTTTCAGTAATTTATGTATCAGAATCTCATCTCATTACAAGCTTATTCTGACATTTTTTTTTTTTGCTGTAATATTATTAGGAAAAATTCTATTAAATTATTGCATTCGTTCTTGTATTTCATTATTTTCATTAATTTATTCATCTGAATTTTATCACCCTTTGATAATAAATAATTTCTGCTATAACATAAGGAAACAATCTGACTTATTAGCTTATTAATAAGGAAGTAGCTACAAAAGCTTTTCACCGTCGAAGTCTAATAAAGGTTTTCAGGAGCTAGAGGGCCGTACAGATGCTTGAAATATGAGTTATACGAAACTGCTGCACTCGACAAATGAGGCATGAACTTTCCGGAGAAAGGGGTATCTAACTTCAATAGATAATCTGGTTTACTGCCGTTGCTACAGCTGCATTCTCTGCGATATCGATTATGGGCCCAGATACCGGCTCGTTATCCAGTGAACCACTTAACTCATTGTCTTGCATGTCGAGCCTGCCTTTGCACTCTATCTCAAACAATTCAGGACGTTTCTCTTTTTGCGTTCAGCCATTTAACAATCAGAAGTCCATTACTGCTCAGTTGATTGCTATAGACCATTTCGCGCGGTAACCATAGTTTATCTTTTAAAGGTTCGTGCATTTAAGCAATAATCGGGTCTAAATGAAAATGAAGTTGATAATGAAGCTCTAGAATGTAGATATCTATTTCTCTGTCAAATTGCAACCCTCAAATTCATTATTGTTATATTCATCAAATTATAATTATCGTCTCCTTAAATCTGAAATCAAATCCCTTTTCCATTGTTGGTGATGCTTGGAGATTCTATATTTATTTTTATTTTTTTGTACGTTACGTAGATTATTAAGTTCGTATTTTTAACTTTTTTTAAAATTATATTTATTTGTTCGAAAGTAAGATTAATTTATCATTGTGCTGTCCAATGAGCCAGATAGTTCAGATTTCCATCGTTTTCTTTTGGCTTTTAACAATCAGATGTTCATCACTGCTGAATTGATAATTATACACGATTTCATATTTAAATCAGAGTTTATCGGTTAATGGCTCTTGTATTTAGGCAGCAGTTGGGACTAATTGAAAATGTAGTTGATAATGTTCGAATCTACAACAGTTTCTTTCTTTATAAAATTTCTACAAGTATATTCATTATCTTTATATTCATTAAATCGGATTATTGTCTTTTTAGATTAAAAATCCATTATTTTTTCTGTATTTGTTAAAACTTAGATATATGTTTTTATTTTGAAGTTTTATAAGTTTATATTCAAGAAGATATCAATTGATTAATATTATTTCATACAATACGTCAAACAATTCAGGTTTGGATTTCTTTTTAATTTTTGTCTCCTGTTATTTAATAATCAAATATCCATTAGTGTCCAATTTATTGCAATGGGCAATTTTAAAAGAGGGCCATAATTCACCGTATATTTAAACAACAATTGGAATTGGCAAGTGTAACCATTTCTCTATGAAATTACAATTAAAATATAGTAGCTAATTTCTATATCCATTTAAATCTAAAATTAATTTATTTTTCCAATTTTCATACTGTTAAGCAACTTTTTTTAGATCGTCTTTTTATACTTTTAAATTTATAATTATTTCTAACAGAAAACGCTAATTGGTCCATTCATTATTATACAATGAGAAGTTTTAACAATAATTTTGCAACTAAATAATAACTCAATACTCTATCACAACAAATTCGAGATTCTAAAGTGTTAAATCTAACTTGCGGTTGAACTTCTGTATTAATCCGTAACTACTGATATGATCTTGTTTCATGTGCAAACGTTCAATTATTTATTAACTTCTGTGTATTTAATCGGTTATTGGATTAATTCAATATGAATTCTAGATTTGATACTATAGAACAACAGTTCTCTTCCAAAGTATATTATTATTATTATCTAAGTGATACGATTGTTTTGCTCAATTTCTTAACTCTAGACAAATAAACATCTTCTTCCTTGCAAAATTATTAATGTTAATTCTATATTTAGATTAAAAGTTTGTGTAGAAACATTCGTATAGGTAAGAAACCTCTTTTAAAAATTTTATCTTTAGTTCCTCGTCTTATACAAATGCCATGAGCATTAAAGAATATATAGAAGAAATTTTAATTTCTGCCTTGCACACAGTATGCTAATCAGAATCTTTAAAAGTTTCCTCCTTATTGTGAAGAAATTATTTTAAATTAATAATGTTAAACAATATTATTAGTCTCTATTCTTTAACTGCATTAATTATTTTTCCTTCGTACAGCATTTTTTGAATTCTCTGGGACCGAAATTTTAATCCAGTTTAGCTTGTCCATGAATCAACGATTCTTCATAAGGGTGAATTGCACATTCAGAAGTTAAAAGCGATTATCGAGCTCTTATTTACCAGTCTAATTTAATTCAAATATGGGAAATGAGGAGTTTTTAGAGCCTTCTATTTCATATTTATATTTCACTCAGAGAATAACCAACAGGAACATTTCGACTGTAATGGGCAATTTATTGATAAAACTGATACCGGTCTAGCAGTTTTTGAAAAATGCTGGTTAATAACACATCCTTTGGGAATGAATCTTTAGCTTCTTCCTCTGATTCATGTACCATGTACTAATGCCTTAACAATCACAAGTAATCATGCAACATCTACATTGGAAGTACTACAGAAGTAAGCGTACAAGTAACAACAGCGTCTTAGTTAATTTTGGGAAGAGAGTTATCAGTTATGAAATCTAAATCTCAGATTCATCCTAAATTTTCGCACGGTCCAAATTTAAACCATACGCGGAGGAAAACTACTTTTATTTTCTCCGGCGTAGATATAATTGCAAAATGTTTGGTGTACTCAAATTTCAAATCACTCACATGAGGCATCCGATGAAATCCGATGAAAATTCAGATATTTCAGTATTGGATAAATTTTCATACTAAGTTTTCCAGGTTTGAAAACTGGATTTAGATATTGAAAAAATTATGTTAGTAATGGTTTTGTTGAATGAGATATCGATATAATTTTGGAAACCCAATCAGCAAACTGTTTTGTGTGTCTTAGAGAAGAAGATTTCTATTAATCATTTTTAAATTTAAATCTTAATTTAAAACAAAAAAAATCAACAAAAGTCTGAAAATATGTATGCGTCTCTCGTGGATGAGCAAAATTAAGTTAGCATTTATATTAAGAACCTTGAAGACAGCCATGTGATATGTGTTTTGTGACTAATCTAGAGTTGATAAGGAACAATCTAACTGTTCTTTTATTTAAATTATATTTTATAATGCGAAACAAAACTATTTTTATTCACTAGAAAATTTTCTCTTTTATATCTTATATTATTCTTTACTCCGAGTGGATGTTGTTTAAACGTATGCTTTATCAGATTGGTTGCGGCCGTCTAATAATTATATAAAAAAATATATAATTTAATATTATTTTCGTATAATTCTGAAGAGTGGAAAGCTCATTTGTAGAAAGCTAGACCTTCAAATAACATTTTTTTTTTCAAATAAAATTTTCCTAAAGCAATGGATAAACATATGTGACAGAAAATTCCTCTTTTGTTCACTTTTCATAAATAACGTTAAAAATGTTTAAATTATTCTGACGGGCGAAGATGAATGGAGAAATTATTTTTTTTATTATTCCATAAATATCAACACATCGACTGGAAATAAAGGAAAAATATTAATATCCATTTAACGCAACATCGAAAGTTTTTAATCTTTTTGAAGTGAATTGTTTATTATTTACTTCGCAAATTGCTATCTTATGTATAAAATAGAATAGAAGTTTATCAAAGGATATCGAATGAAATAAATATTAAATATTATTCCAGTTTTGATTTTAAAATGTTATTATATTTAACGATCTATTCAATGGAATATAAAGTCCCACATACATTTAAAATAATAGCATCAAAATTTCAGACGGAATAATTGGAATAATTTTGTTAGGTAATGTGAAATAAGGTTCAGAAACTTATAGTATGTTTCCCTTCTTAACTTCAAAATATTAGGAAGGTTATTTTCGTTCGCTATTAACAAGAAAATTATTTATGATAAAGAGTACATAAATCTAAAAGTTAATTGCACATGAAGTATACTCCTAGAGGATTAGTATTAGCCGTAGACGGATTTTATAAATAGTATATAATGAATAAGGTTATCTTTACTTAAGCTGAAGTGCTCTCTTAAAAGAAAAATTAAAACCGAGGAAATATTCTAAGAAATTTTATGGTGTAGAACAAAAGTTTGTCAAGAGATATCAAAATAAATCAACATTATTTTCGTTCTAGTTTTAGTACGAAGGTAATAAAGTTATTTAATTTTGCATTCAACTGAAACTAATTTTTTGCATCCTTTATCCATGGTCATCAGAATTTTAGGTAGAATTTATTGGAATAATTTAGTCAGGTATTGCGAAATCAAGTTCGGGAACTAATTTTATATTAGACCGGTTTGTTTCAGAATACTAAAGAAGATATTTTTATTTGTCATTATTGAGAATTTTGCTTATGTCAAAAAATACATGAATCAGGAAGTCTAATACGAGAGAATTATTTGCATATAAAATTTACTCTTAGAAGCGTAATATTAGCTATAGGCAAACTTCAATAAATAATACATAATAAAGTGGGATATCTTTATTCAAGATAAAGGCTTTTCTCAACCTCAAAAAAAATTCCTATTAAATAGGATGGAAAATGAAAGTCGAGACAAAATTTTCTACGAAGTTTTATGGCATGAATAATGAAAATCTAGATTACATATTTCAATTTAAAATCAATGGAATTAATATTTAAATTTATTTCAAACTTTTGTCATTCTATAAAATAATCACACTAATTAGTAATTTAATTTTACATGTAATGTTAAAATTCCAATGCAGAGATACATTATATGCTTCATTTCATTGAGTTTGAAAACATTCAAGTGACTATTCTTTAACTGATTATCGACGTTCTGTAAAGAATATCGGTATAAGATTAATCCTAATTCATTTCCGATAGCTGATGTGTAAAAAGTATTTTATGTATTTTTTTAAAAATCACTCATGATTCAAAATTATTCCTTTCAATATTGCTTCATGTCACTTAACTGTTTCCTTTTCTTCTTTTGATTAGATTCTTGAAGCTTTTATTAATATTTTTTCATCCTTTTATAAGTTTTTTAAGGGAAACAGACGCACTTACTTACCATCATTTTTAAATATAATCAAATCATCTTTAAATATAAAATTTAAAATTAAAAATAATTTCTACTTTGCTCTATGTTATATTTATGCTTTAAATATATTAACATATATAAAAAAAAATACTTGTTAACTCAAATTTGTTCTTTTTGTATTTTTTTATGAATAAGTAACAATGTAAGTGTCCAATTTCGATCTTTCTGAAATATCTGCATATTCCGCTCCTACTCTCTTACGATTAATATCCAAATATATTCAATAAAATGAATTGTAGAAGTAGAAATTCCTTATGCGAGTTAAAAACGAAAAAAAAATTAATGAATAAATAAATAAATTTGGAACAAAAAAATCGAATGCGACTTTTTATCAAATGCCATACTAATATATTTGCATTCAACTGTAATACTACAAAAGGTATTCCTCTTTTCGTCTGAAATTGTACTGAACCGTATGCGCGGAGATCAAAATCTGTGAGTAGCGAATCGCAATAACACCAATCGAATATTCTCTTATTTTAAAACTTTTCCTCAAAACCAAGATCTCATAAAAATCCTTTCAACAAACCCCTTTGCACCACCATAAGATTTCGCTGCTGCTGTTAAGTTCTACCAAGAAGTTCCCACTCTCTCTCTTCACTTCACATCACATCCTCACTTCGTTCATTGATATTCAAAAGAAGGTGGAATATATTCTCCCGTACCATTTATTGATCTGTGCATTTAAAAGTTCTTCAGAGGCGGCAAAATAAAAGATGGAGGGCGCCCATTTGAGCCTTGACGAAGATTCGAGAGTGAGACAAAAGTTAAGGCTTTTGTTCCTTTCAAATTGTACACAGCTTGTTTTGGAGATTTCGAACGACCGACTATAACTCCGACAGAAATCTCCTTCAGTCTGTGTTTCTGCAAACAATAAGGGTGAAAATATACAGCGAGTTGCACTTAAATGGAAACGTGGCAATGTTCCACGTTGAGAAAAGTTGGGAAAATGTTTTGGAGAATGATCTGCCTTGTTGAAACTTGGACACTGTTTGGAAATCGGTCTCCTTCTGTTTAAAGGATAAAATTTTGGATGCGATTTGGTGCAAGGAATTCTCGAATTCGAAGCTTTTCTCGGATGTATATGTGTAGTTGCTTGTAGGAATGACTATAAGATAGAATCGGGAATATTAGCACATTAATGAAACTGATATTAGAAAGTATGCAAAAGCAGGATGAAAACTTCAGATTCACTTTCATTTAGGAATATTTAGATAAGACGAAAAGAGGGCAATATGGAGATTTTGAGACATTTTTTCAAATTTTGATTGTAAAGGTTCAGTTTTAACACTTAAACAAAAAAAAAAATCTCATTAGTAGCTGATGCATTAGATATGAAATATTTTAATGCTCTGTCAAAATAATGAAGTATTCATTTAGCTCTAAAAATAAGCATTTTATTTGCATTTTCATTGTTGCAATGAAAGGAAACATCTTATGAAGACATATAGATTAAAGGCATATAGATTAAAATAATTTTAAAGGCGATTAGATTAAAATAATTTTAAAGGCGATTAGATTAAAATAACTACAAATGCATATATATTAAAATAATTGCAAAGGTATGTAAATTAAAATAATTTCAAAGATTTATAGATTAAAATAACTGCAAAGGCATATAGATTAAAATAATTACAAATGTATATAAATTAGAATAATTTCAAAGTCATATATATTCAATATTTTTCTCATGCGTATTAAATATATTAATTTTTATTAAATCGGTGGTAAAAATATGTATTTAAAAAAAATTTGAAAGCAGAGAAAGTATAAATAGCCAAGAAAACTGGTATTATAGTAATTTTTTTTCATTTTTTGAGGAAATATTTTGTATAAGGCTTTCAGAATATAAACGAATAAAAAAAATCAAATTTATTAAATCAAAAGGTATCAAAGACGATCCGTTCATGGAAAAAAATCAACTTGGCAGCTTTTAATGAATATTTTTTTCTATTGCCACTGAGGGAGCATTGCTTCCATAGGAATCAAGCAGGGTCGTCTTTGAATACAAATAGTGAATTCTTTACTAAGCACTGTCATTGCGAGCGAGTTACAGTGAGGAATAAATGTCTTGGCGCCATTCTTAGGGCGCTCGAAAGTAACAACATATGAGAGTTTTTGTGTGCTTTTTTTACTTTCTCTTATACGTGGTATGGAGAAAGTATAGTAAGACAGACATTTTTGGAAAATATCTGTCTCTCTGTCTATAACACAGATAATTCATGCATGCTTTGAGCTAGAAGGATGAAATCAGATATAAAGTCTTTACACAAAATGTTCAAATATGTATCAAATTTTGAGTGAAATCTGTTCAAAGGAAATCCATCTTTCCGAATATAAGTTAATACTATAATAACAAAACGAAGAGGTATGTGCATTTACTGCATTTATTATAGCAAAAAAAGGTAATTTATAAATTAATTATAGATGTATTTTGTGTAAATTATATAATATTCATTACCGTTTAATACATTATGTATGATTTTTCTTTCAGGTAAGAAATGCACCATTTTAATATTTTGAACCATGAGACTCTTACGTAATGTATATCTTATTTTGTCTACTTTAAGCTCTTCTTTCGATTATTTATGTCAACACGAATATGCCTTGAAGTCTATATATATATATTTTTAATCCTACTTAACAATTCTAAGTGTTCAAACGTTCAGTTTCTACAAATATTTTTATTTTTAGAAACGTAACTTGCGTAGTTTTAAAGTAATATCTGTTCTATTTAAACACTTTTCTTGTGGATCTTATTTGACAAAGTTTTGCCTTTTTATTATTGACATGAATCCATGTTATATACATTGAAGATATATAACTGCAGTTTTAAATATGATTTATAATGGAAATTACTTGAAACCCAAAAGACATTTATTCACAAAGATTACTAGAATACCATATTTCGATCATCTAGTAAATTTGTAGAGAGGATAATAATAGCTTATGTAGAGTATTTGAAATTGAAATCTCTTTACATATTGAAGATAAGATTAAAGTTTGGGGGACAGGGGATCGTTACTTTAAAAAAATATTTTCGCGGTAAAAAAAAATCCTTTTCTACACATATTTTGAAAAGAAAATTATAATA
Organism: Argiope aurantia; assembly: GCA_026543865.1. Lineage (NCBI taxonomy): Eukaryota > Metazoa > Arthropoda > Arachnida > Araneae > Araneidae > Argiope > Argiope aurantia. Next base: position 32,601 of record JAPMOR010080749.1, on the reverse strand, counting down.
TTTAATGAAATATCTACTTATTACCTTTTAAAAATTTTTTAAGGAGCATGCCACATTTATCTGTTTCTATAGAAAATATTTTATATAAAGTTTAGACTCGTATATAATAATTTTTCATCAAAATTCTGAGGTTTCTCTTTTTCATTAAATCTCACTCTAAAAGTATGGCACGATTCGGTTTCAACTTTTCAAGAAGTTTCTGAAATATTCCTCGAAGCAGGAAAATGCCCTGAGATTTCCACGTCTCCAGAACCAAGAACAATACAGAAATCCTAAGAAAAGAACTTCTCGAGGAAACTTATTCCCATGTACGAACCTGATGACAGAACAGATCAGATCTCTCTCTTTCTGATCCATTAGTAAATTGCCTTTCTCTGTAAACTTGATCCTCTTTTGACCTAATCCAGAAATGGCTGGCGTCTCCAGCCGGGATCTTCCTGCTCAAGACTCTGTTAAATTTGACCACGGTACAACAAGTTCTGTTCGACTAAACAATCAGAAACACTTTCCGCCATATTCTTATTTCTATGTTCCTTCTGATTTGGACAGAGTAAAAAGCAAAAGATGTCGAAAATGTGCTCCTGAGTCGGAAATTCAATGTCCTTTTTCCACATGATAGATTTTATTTGGCTCAAAAGCTTTGAATAGCTGAAGAATTTTCAGGGTGACATGCTATTTGAAACGTACCATTTCCAAAGTCTGGATTTAAACAATGCTTTTTATTTGGATTTCAGTTTTTATCTTCGGACTTTCAGAACTTTTGGAAATTCCGGAAAGTTTAATCAGTAAAATGGAACAAATGATTCAAGTCATTTCTTTCATTGAATTGAATGCGAATTGCTCAATCTCTCGTATTACATATGACTAATAAAAGGTTCATGCTTGAGATTTTAAATCAATGAATGAATTCTGTTTAATACTACGATTATGTTGGATAGTTTTTATTAAGGTTGCAATAAAAATTATATTGTATTTTATGAAATATCTGTCTTTTTATGCATTCTGTATCACATCAACTATTCATTATACATAATAAATTGGAAAAATCATTAAGTATATCAATGAAGATAAAATTTTTTGGGATTTCCTAATTCGTAAATTTCCAAATAGTTCGAATTTATTATTTTAACTACATTTTTATTTTTGAATTTTCTAATAATAGGGGAGATGCAATCAGAATTTTTAAAAAAGTATATTATTATCAAATTGAAGCAACTATTATTTGCTCTTAAATATCATTTCTCTTTTCTACTTAAATTGTCTCACAGTTGTTTTTTACTATTTAACATTTCTTTTAAGATGAATAATGCTCATTATGATGAACATCTTTGTACATATTAAGAAAATTATTTGTTATCAAAACTAAATCTCGCTTGAATGTCTAGTTTAAAACTACAGATTCAATCACTAAACATGTGACCTTATATAGTATAGTGAAGAAGTTTGAGAAATAATCACATGAGGAATAGGAGACAATAACAAAAGCTCTTTGTTGATGAATTCTTAAAAATTGTTTCTACTTAATCAAGAAGGGATATTGATAATCTTAGTGCTTCAAACGTTAGCTGTAATGAATATTTGGAATTTCTTAATTTTTGTAAGGATTAATAAAAATAATCAGTTATAGTTACAAAGTTACATTTTTATTATCCTGCTCCCAAATATAAACTTTTAATAAAATATTTGCAATTTAACTTTGAAAATATCATATTTGGGTGTCTAAACTTTCATTTTATAAACAATTGCCTTTTCATGTCGTTTCTTTTGAATTTTCTTCAACTGTTAGATCAAGTATTCAAGTGTTATTACTGTTTAATTTCCAAGACATGTAATAGCTGAAAAAAAAACATAAGAGATAAATGTACTTATTTTCCACATTTATTTATAAAATAATATATGTATGTATATATATATATATATATATGTATATGTAAATCGAGTATACTGTCAAATTAATGTTTTTTAATCAAATTTTCAATTCCAAAGATATTATTACATTTTTCACCATGCTTAACTTAAGAAGTCTAAAATTAATGCAATTTAAAAAGTTGAAAATAAAATTTAAAATCATTCGTCACTAATGCAGTATTCTAAGAAAGACGAAATAAAGATTACATTTAAAATAATAATCTAGAAGCTCACTAATGATTAGAAGATCACATTTGATAATCTAAATAAATTGCTTTTATGTTCTGAATTGCTATCGCCTTTTCTTTTCAGTCGTAAAGATCAGCGGATGATTCTAATGTTGAAAAAAATTGATTGTGCAGAAATAAATGCAGCAGAAAGATATTTTTGAAGCAATAAATGCAAATGCAATTGTAAAATGTAGCTGATTATAAATGGATCACTTATGATTCGGGACAAACTTATTTTTGGGCTTTAAAATAATGACAATTTCGTTTGCTTTTCTCAGATGAAATGATTGTTCCAGACATTTTGTATTGAAAGAGAATATTTGTAAATTTTTCTTTCATTTTCTTTACCATCGACACTTTGTTCCTTTAAATCAAATGTTATTTTTTATCATTGCAATTTTAAATCTATTAATCTCGGCAACGATTCGCTCAATTTTCATTCTTTTGCCATTTACTGTTATCAATCCTATTTTGTTTCCATGACATTTTTCCTTCTGATTTAGTTAAATCTTCTCAGAAATTTTGATACTCGGTTATTATGTTAAATGCTATGTACTGGATATAAAAAAGAAATTCAAAAAAAAAATCCCAATTTAGTTTTCCTTCATTTTATTTCCATTTAAAAAAGAATAATTGTTACATTTCGTTGTTGGATTTCGTTGCCATTTACTCTTTTCATTCGTTTCAATCATTACAAATGTTCTTTGATACAGCTGAAATCGCTACAGCAATTTTAATAAATGTTTCGAGTGAAATATTCTATAAATGAAAAGATAAGTATAATATATTGCAATTTTTTTCTTCGTCAGATTTTAACTTTAAAAGGATTTATAATTATTCCCAAAGCATTCCATGTAAAATTCGTTGAATTACACCGAGCAAAGAATTTTAAAGAATGAATTTGTTTTAAGAATTAAATATTCTTAAGATTTTAGATTTTTCTAGTTTTAAGCTTTTATTTCTATATTATTTTTAAATACTTAAGAATTCTAAAATATTTAATATTCTTAAGCTGTTTCATTTAATTTGAAATTTAAAGACAACTCTTCAGACAATTTCTGATTTACATTTTAATCAAATTATCTTCAGTATGAATTGAAATCGTTCATTTCTACAACATTTAATAGCATTTTATACAAAGTAAATACAGACATGGCAGAAGATTTCTTAATTAAAATAGAGAACAGAATTGACATTTCTTATTTTGCTTTTAAAATTCGATAAGTTACATTTTATTTAGTTATATTAAGCATAGTATATTAAAACAACATTCTGAAGTGAATCAAATCCTTTTGCTAAAGTCAAAACTTTAAACGGTTAATTCACTTAGAGAATATTATTCATCTTGAAACATTTTTAGTTTTGATTAACTACAATTTTAAGAATATTTTGAGTAGCATAAAATAGTTAAAAAGATAAATTGTACCACCTTTATATTCATTTGTTTACTTATATTTTCTTATCTCATTTCGATGTCTAGACGCGAAAATTAAGTTTTATGTAAAAAAACAATGGCTAAAACCATTTCTTCATATTTATAATATTTATTATTTTGCAAGTGTTTATATATTACTTTTATAAATTAGTCTCTAAAACCATAAATTCTTGAAATGTGTTTACTTATGTCTGAGTGAATTTATTTTGTATATTTGCCACACACACGAGGGCATTTTAACTAAAAATATTTAACTAGCTTAGAAATTTAATTACGAGTCAAGAAAAATCCAATTTTCTTAAAGTATATTTTCATTGAGAATTAGATATTAAGCCCAACTGATAGATATTTTAAAGCAATAGCAGCTATTTATGAGCAGAAATTAGAAACATTTATTATTATTTAAAAATAACAGTTATTCCACATTCCATAAAAACAAGAATAAAACAGTTATTCCACATTCCACAAAAACAAGAATAAAACAGTTATTCCACATAATTGATAGCATCAGATATTAACGATTACTATATCTCTTTTTAGAAAGATTTTTTTATGCTAGTCTTTATTTAATAGCTTGCTAAAAAGGGTTTTCTTTTAATAAGGAACTAATGAGAAGAACTTAGCAATAAATGATGCAGTAATCGTAATAATTTATCGTAATTAGATATCTACCTTCAGTTAAGGTATGCAATTACTAATACGAAATAAGAGGATATGTTAGACTACTAATATAATATGGAATATATAAGCCTACTTATATGAAATTATAAATATTTATTTAAATGAGAAGGGCGTTGCAACACTACAACTTTTAAAATATATTTGTAATATAAAATTTTCTTTTTTGAATAATAATAAAGTTATTTTAATATTATTATATATATATACAATAATTGGAATCCGTGCTTTTCCACAGGATTCTTTTAAAATTAATTATGCACTGTTGGATATTCCTTTTGTTTAATTTTGCCCAATATGTTGTTTTATTTATTGGAATGAAAAATTGTAATATAAAACCATCAACAAAAACTTTACAGCACACATATTGTTTGAAATCTTCAAAATATTAATTGAAATCGCTTATTAGTAACAAAATCATTAAACAGATATTCATTTATATTTTAAAAAAATATCATCACGTAGCTTTAATTTCTTTAATGTAGTATTTGAATTTATAGCAAACAAACAAAAACATTTCAATCTTAATGTATTTTTATGATTTCATAGGGAAAACAGTAAGAATCAAACAATCTCTACCTATCTCTTAGTTCCAAATAGTTTTCATTTTACATGCAATCGTGTTTCATACATCTTATTGAATAATAATTCAATTCAGAATCAAGCAATCTCTATCTTTCTATTAGTTTGAAGCAAATTTCCATCACACATGCATTTCTATTTTATTAATTTTATTGTTCTTTAATTAATACATGAATAAAAAATTTATCTATGATGATTCAGGAAAGTCACATTGTTCGAAATCTAAACAAAAAGAATACACCAAGCAATATTGTTTATTTTATTATAATTATTTATGCAACATTTATAGAAAGGATGATTTTAAAAACAATTATATATGTGCTTTTATAATTGGAAACTTAATTCCTTTTACGAAATTTACAACAGAATATAAATATTTTTTTTTCATTATAAAAAAGTTGAAGTACGTGTATTATTTACTTATGTTATTGCTTTTGGAAAATTGTAATAATATTTTTCTAGTAGCATACAATCATTTTCCATTTTTTTTAAAGTGAAGTATGTATATTATTTACGTATTTTATCTCTTTTGAAAAGTACATTAATAATTTTCAACTAGCATAAAATCCTTTAATGCATTAGATGATCCTGGGCGGAATGGGAGAAGTTCGTCAATAGTGTAGACTTCGGGTAGGATCACCCTAAGAAAGCCTTTCCCAGCTTAAGAGAACAGGCACTTGAAGCCTTCAATCAGCTATTTCCTTTTTGTCATCAGACGAAATGTAGATACTCTTATCCTACTCTCATGAATCATATGATTTTATTCATCTACATTTTAGAGGTTTTTGAATTCATAGGTATGATTTTGCAAAGCTAGGCCATCTGGGATTAATAAAAATAATTGTTTAAAGTTCTTCTCGATGTAGTTTGTCATGATTATTGCAAATAAAATATGAGTTCACAATGATTCAGCAATTTAAATCTATTCGTCAATCAGTGTATAAAGAATGAATGAGTACATTAGATGAAATCTCAGTCATTTCTTAATATATTATTTCTGGATGAGAGTAAATTGGGAAACAATAGTAGTATTCAGTTAATGCTTTGATATTATAATTTATTATTATGTTCATTGCTGCTTAAAGTACGCTTTGATTCAATTCACGACTGTACTCCAAATATTGCTAATAAAATATCTGTTACATTGATTCATCAGATCGTATCTTTTCATCTTGTCATGTATAAAGAATGATTTAATAAAAAAAATGTCATGGACCGCACTGAGGGAAACAATTTATACATCACTGAACAAATATTTCATTTCTAAATACATTTGATGAAAAATCAATCTTTTCTTAATACGTAATCTCTGCAGTTGGGTAATTTGTGGAACAATATTACAATTCATTCGAAGCTTTTATGCGAGAATTTATTATTACGACCCAACGGCTAATGACTATTTTCCGATCTCAGCATGAAAAATGGATAACTATTATTTTACCCAAGAAACTCTGGGGCTGTCAAATGAGGTATTTAAACGTGATTTATTATCTGTTCTCAAATAACCCGGTTTATCTTTAAAATACGTAATTATTTTATTTTTAATGGCTCAGCTTGGAATAAAGCCATTTCAAAGTCTTCCATGTTAAGAATTTTTAAACAAGCTGTTTCATGCAGATATGCCTGACAAAGATGCGGGCTCGTATAACAATAAGTTATTAGAGTTTTAATTTATTATGAATATCTTGTTGTCAAGTAGAAAATACCAAATAATTTAATTTGTTTATTTTCATTGTTTCCGGAATGTGATTCTAGATTGTTTTCTCTTGCTATTTTCTTAAAGCTCATGGTTACACTAAATGACAAAAGTGAGCTATATTCAATACGTCTGAAGAAATAAATCTTCGTCTTCTTGTGTTTCTTTTCTGTTGAATAAATTAAAAGTAACTAACAAGAGCTAATTGGTTTCAAATTCTGAACTATCGATTTCAAAAAATCAATTTTGTAGCTTGACTAACAGCTTCATTGTGTCTTGGTAGAAAATTGCATTTTCTACTAATTTTTTTTTTCGCTGACAGCATAGGTTGAAAACATCTACCTCGAACACAATTGTTGGAGTTTAAAAACATTAGGAAGGCAATCCTTAAGAAGTTTTTAAAAATTCCATTGTTAAGTCTGGCACTTGACCTTAGACACTGACGATAGCAGGAGCTTGTACTAATATTTTCATACTGAATTGAAAATATCAGTGGCAGAATATGGAATCAATTGACTCCTCCTGTTTAAAAATTAATGAATTTTTATGACTCAAGTGTGTGTGACCTCCGACACTAAAGTTATTTCAAGCCTAAATGGACTGGAAGTATTAGTGCTTGGAAAATTTAATCTACTTTAATCGTGTTCAAAACTTTTTTTTTTAGTTTTCTGAACTATTTTTGATTAATTTAAATATTATTCACATGAATTACTTTCTCCAAGGTTACAACATTAGCATAAAAACATTAGAAGTTGTAATGTGCAGGAGCAGGTTATAAAATAAGTAATGTTGCAAATGCATAGGAGCCCCGTGTCTTTGGGAGACCTTAGTGCTTGAGGTTTCTTTTCTTTTTGCAGCATTTTGAAGAAAATCTTTGTGTTTTCATTTGAATTACAAGGATCATGTAATCAAAATTATTTTAAATAAGATCAATTTTTTTTTAAATTTAGAAAATTATTCTTAGATTTTTTTTTATAGATATATATTTTGAAATTCACTTGCAGATTATTGTGGTTCAAACTTTCTTGAAGTTTGCTGACTGATTCTTAAGTCAACAATTCTGACAAACTTTATGTTTGAATGTTCAAATTATGCTAAAGAAAAATTTTACATACAATTATTTAAACATTTAAAAAAAACTTATAAAGGTGTTTTATTTTGTAAACGTCTAATTTTTTATGGTGATCCTTGATGGTAAATTTTTTTATTATTTCAATTATTTAAAATATTTTTTGTTTTAAAATATACTAATATTAACATTAATTTTTTAGAAATTTAGAAATGGAAGAAGCCCCAAAAAAATTTGCGTTGCACTTAGGCTCCTGCAGGTTTATTTAATGAAATCGTAAAACGGTTTGAAACTCATAGAAACAATGAAAATTATTTTTGAAATGTGCACATTTTTTTATTTATTTATTTATTGCAGTACAGAGAAAAAATGACTGACAACTAAACTGATGTCTTTCAAAAGGCATTTGTATTCATATTGCAGTCATTTTTCTGCAATGATAGTTTTTGAGATGGCAAATTATGCTAGAAAAACTGAATGTTTTACTTAATATTTATTAAATATAGTTTTTAATCCCTCAAGGAACATTTTTATCCTCTAATGTATATTTGTGCCGAATTTGGTAGTTCTAATTCAAACAGTATTACTTGCATTGCGTTAACAGACACATGCACAGACATACATTCCGTAATAATTTTTGTAGAGAAATAATTAATATAATATTCGAACAATATTATTACAATTTTTTTTTCTCCTTTGTATTCAGATGGGTTGTATATAAATTACTAAAAAATTAAAAAAATGATAAAATATTTTTACCATCATTATAATAAATAACGAAAAGAAAATATAGTATAAAAAATAATTCAATAAATATTTTTATTAATTGGATTCATTATAGTAAACTTTTTATAACTAAGCAATTGAATTACGTTTTAAAATTGATTGCCAGCGTAAAATAGAAAAAAAGCAAAACAAAATATTTTAAGAAAACTTTCGTCACTTGTCGAACTTATTGCATTAATTATCGGAAATAAATTCGCAAGAAAAGATATTTCGCGACTAAAAATGCGTCATTAAAGGAGAAATCAGAACAAATGATGACTGGTGAAAATCATTCATGGGTGAAAAATCTCCAGAAAAATACAAAAAGATCTAAAATTTTCTGCGAAAGGAAAAGATCTCAGAAAAGAAGTGAAAAAAAAAAAGATCGTTAACATCCGGTTTTAGTAAATTGCGGTTACCCCCAACAAGAGTTTTGGTAGCAATAATTAAATGACTTTTCGAACTTGAGACTATTCTTTTTGTATAATTTTCACGCAACTTTCAGACAGGAAGCTCTAATTCATTAAAATATATGCTTATGTATACGTTTGTTAGCGAAAAGTTAGGAGCTAGGAAAGCATCTGGTTTTTAAAAGAATTCAGAAAGTTTAAAAGAATTTATGAATAAACCTTGAGGGATTTTTTAAGGTCATGTTTGAGTAATTTATTTAATCTGTTTCATAATTTATTCTGGTTGAAATAATGTCGAACGTAAGAAATTCTAATTGGAACAATTAATGAAAGACGAGTATATAATTCAAAGTAATTTAATGAAGAATAATGTTTAAGACATGTTTTTAGTAATCAGATTTGCATTTGGATTTTATTTAATTCGGCTATTGTTTAATTATGCTGATTTATTTGAATATTTAAGGTTTAATAATTTCCAACATTTAGGAGATAAATATTTCTTAAATGTTGCATCAAATGAAAGTTAATTTAGGTTTCGTCATGGGAATTATATTTTTCTTTCATAAATTAAATTAATCAAGTAGGATTTAATAAAATTCGATTTCAATTTGTCGCGTAAAAGTAGTAATTTTAGATTTATTTTACGCTTTTAAAGGCAGATGTTAATGACACATATCTGAAAGGATGAAAATAAATAGTCAGACACTGGCGCTATTTCCACATGCTGTGCCATAATTAAGTAATCTCAAACCGACAGCTTATTAATTTATTGAAGAAGAAATGTGGTTACTTAAGGAAGATGATGGGACTCTTGACTTTGAAGTTGAAGGTTTTCGGTACGATATCCATTTTCTCAAATTTGGGCTGTGTTTTATATATTTTGAATTCGTTGGAAGCAAAACCTCATCCAATTAGCGTGGTATGGAATTTTTAATTGAAATGCTAGGCCACGTATTTCATTCGATGCTCTACCATAGATTGAAATTGCAAAATCCGTTTCAAAACATGACAATTTTCTAAATTAAGCTTAATAGAACCTGTACGATCTGTTAAATGAATGACTGCATGAATTTCTCAAGTCACGTTATATATCGGAATGATGAATGGTTGATAAGTTCAAAGAAAACTGATAAGCTTTTAAAATATCTAAACTTTTTTTGTTTTCATGTATATATTACATAAATATGGACCAGCTTCCTTCAAAAGATTATCTAAAAGAAATGCCTATTTTTTTAGCTTTTCTTACATAATTTAACACTTTTTCAATTTGATTTCATTTACGATGATTACATTTGACTTGGCTGATTCAATTTCTAGGAAAACTGCACTTTTGCATATTTATCGATTCATTAACAAATCATCCATTTCATTCTCTTTTATATCTGTCACGTGTTCTTTAACCTCTTAAAATGCGAGTGTATTTATTGTTATATCTCAGGCTGGCATGAATAAGCAGTTCAGCAAGTATACTTTGCATAAACAATTTATGCTTTTTAGTATTTACTATATACAGTTATAGCTAATAGATGTATAGATATCTTCCAGTAATTTTATTCATTTTTATATTTTTATATACATTTTTTTACCGACTTTCTTGCGTTTATCTTTGTAGAATTTTACTCGCTGTTTAAAGGTTAAATTTCTAATTGGATGATATTTGCTTTATTTCTTGTATATTTTAATATAAGGACATGTAAAGATATATAAAAAGAACCTGAGATTTAAATTAATTTTTAATTTGAATTGATTATTGAAATAAATATCGAAATATCCATAATTCGTTGGCCACAAAAACATCGTTTGTAAAAGAAAGAATAAACAAAATAAAGGGTTTAAAATTAAAAAGAGAATACGCAAAAATTGAAAGGGGGAGGATATTTCAACCTTTTACTTAAAAATAAATATATGACTTTATTTATTAAACTCTATTAAAAATTAAGTGAATTTGCAAACTGATCATAATGTAATGACATACTTTCATTAAAGAATTTTCTTGAGTTCTTTATTCCCGATAGAAACAAAAGTTAGATGAAATAATAATTAGGAGATGAAAAAACAAGAAGAAAGAGTTAGAAAAATTTATTTGAAAACATTTTTTTCTTATTCATATTTTATGTAAACAGCTTTAAATATCTATCCTTTATTTGCGTTTTCAATTAAAGTATTTACTATTGATAATATTTTCAGGGATTATTTTTTTTATATCTGAAAGATGATTTTGTTTTTAGTGAAAAATGAAGAAATGATATAAATTTTTTAGTTAGAAATTATATTTTTACTATACCTGCCACATTTCATTTCCGCGTGTATGATTTCGTAACTTAATACCAAAAAGAGTAGGTGGAGAAAAAAAATGAATCTTTTAAAAAAAACAAATACTGCTGTTTTTTTTATCAGTTCTTAAATCTTAAGGATCGACGTTTATTCACTTATAAACAATAGGGAAATGAAATGCAATATTTCTGTTTTTGCCGCTCTTAATAAGAAGATTCGGTTCTTTTTCTGCAACAGAGACTGAAATAAAAACTCTGCTGGATTTATTTCCTTCCCCCCGCCTTTAACGCATACATATCAATGTAACAGAAGGAAGAAGAAACACACGAAAAAAAAAAAGAAAATTATCGAAATATTCCGAAAAACACAAAAACGCGTCGGAATGTTGCCAACCGTCGCAATGCATAAAATAAAAGCGGCCACGAACCGCGATTATGTGTAAGTATTAAAAAATAAATGAATAAGGATAAATTCTTTTGTCACCTCTTTTCCCAATTCTTCTGGGGGAGGGTGGGAAAAAACTGTTAGCAACAAAGTGAATGGCTGAAGAGGAGGGTGAACTGAAGTGGGACTTGTAATAGGAATGGAAAAGCTGATATCTACTCGGGGGATGCCGTTGGTGTTTATGAATAAGGGGTGGGTTAAAAATTGCAGATGAACAGCATAGAGGGATGCTCTTTAGTGTATTGAATTTATAAGAAGGATTACTTTACAATAACCCTATTTCAGAGTTATTGCTAAGGCATTAAGTTTTGAATTATGATATGATAATGCTTTTATAGGATTTAGTTAGATAGGTGATGTACCTAAACATAATCAGCAAATGAATGAGAACACACTGAATTCCCTGAAGAATCGAATAAATTGAAGTCTTGTACTGCTAATCCGCATTTTCAATGTAATACTATTTATATTCCTGCTTTATATTCCCATTAGTTCTGATGCTGTGGATATACCATGTAGAAAGAAAAGCACTAAAATAAGTCCCACACATGAACATTTTTTCTGCATTTCAAAAGAAATCCTAATGCTTACTCTTACATTCAACGAAACAATGTTATTGAGTGTAAGAGAACATCCAAAACTGAAATTAGAAGAATGGAGAATTTAATAATTGTTACTAAGCGAAATACAGAAGTAACATTTTTATTTTCTCGTATACATAGTTTAGAGAAAGCATAGTAATCGTCAAAAAATTCGAACTCGAGATTTTATCGAACCTCCACGTTTTATAGACTTTCCTGAGTTTGAAAAAACATTTTTGAAAAATGCCTGTCTGTTTGAGACAAAGATGACTCAAAAACACTTTGAGCTAGACAGCTGAAATTTGGTGTGCGATCTTTATACCTAATTTGCAGATTACTGTCTAATTTTGAGTAAAATCTGTTCAGAGGAAGTCCGTCTATCTGGCTCTTCGAATATAAGTTAATACTCTTAGCTCTTATAATAATTAGAAGTTAGAATTCTACTATTTCGAATATAAGTTAAGTTCAAATATAAGTTAGAACGAAGAGAGCTAGATGGATACGATTTAACATACATATTTAATATCTATAGTGTAGACAGTCAAATTTTGAGCCAAATCCAATAAGAGATTGACTGTCCCTCGCTCTGTACTTTCAGAAACATGTAAACGTGTTAACTCAAAAACACATTGACTTAAATATGCCGAATTTGATATGGAATTTTGTGACTACAATTGCAGCTTCGTGCTGAATTTCTGTTTCAATCGGATGAGAAAAACGTGTCTAAAGTATACATTCGGTTTTCGGATGCTATTAACTACGTCAGGGATTAATCACCAAAAATCTTGTCAAGGATAGCATGATAGATTCAGTAAAAATGCTAAATTCAAGCCAAATTTTAAAATTTCGTAACTGCTGTACTCCAGTGCTATGCAAGACGTTCTCTGGCATGACAAGTTTATTGGAAAGTTTGCGAGAAAGGTCTGAGGGGACCATTCCTATTGGTTTCAACCTTTTATTAATTTATTTCTTGCTCTTTTGGTGAATTATAACGGCTACACACCTTATTTTTAATTTCTTCTAATAATTTGAATTAAATTGATTTTTTTCATAAAGTGCACGTTAAGATGTTCGATTTTTTGCTACACGTTTCTACCTAGCAATGAATTCTTTCCTCAAGATGAATTTTTAAACGCATTAAAAGTTTTGTAAAATTCAATAGTGCAATAATCAATAAATACACTCTGCAAGCGAAGGGTGACTGAATGATTTTATCGACTTCATCACAAACGCCTCTCTGATACCTCCGCGGCACCTTTTGTTTCATTATGAATTTCCAATATTTCAAGTTCCCCAGGTGTGTCATACTTCATTGATTTTTAATTGATGATTAAAGAGGAATTTAGAAAATTCATTCTTCTCTGCGGTCTGAAAGGAACTGAAATTCTTGTTTTTCATGACGAATATTCGTGCAATTTTTGAACTTCAATAATCCTTGTCTAGACACAAGTGTGTATAAAAACGCAATCTTGGTTTATTAAGTAAAAAAGATTGATTTCATTTAAAATATGTATTTAACCCTTTCGGTCCTAAGGAGCATATGTGTCCGAAGATGAAATTTCATTTCCTGTTGGATAAATCTAGGCTTTTGCGCGAGCTATCGTAGAAAGAACATTCTTACATGGGATTTAAAATTTTAAATCATAGAAAGTTCAGGTCGAAAAGGTCCAAGAACCATAAAAATATGTTCCTTTCTCTAATCAATTTTTCAATACTAGAAGGAAAACGATGATTTTTATTATAATTAATGAAATGAAACAAGAACTGCATGATGTTTGATGGTGAACTGGTTTTCTTTTGATATGGTTAAAAAAGCGTATTTTTAATATTGCCACGCTTACAAACATATAATTTTTCTATCAATAAAATATTATTCGATACTCAAAAGATTTAATTTATCACATAATATATAAGGATATTTCTTTGATATAGATTTAAAGTTTTCGGTGAATATGGAAATTATAAAATTATCATATCAAAGAAAATATTTGATCATTTGTTGCCTTATAAGGATATTTTTAAGGGAAAAAAATACATTTTTTGAGCAATTGTCATAGTTTTGTTCACTAATATATATAAGAAATATAAATTGTACATCCGTTCTCTCCGTACTTCAATGCCCATCATTTTTCAATCAGCATTTTTCACAGTAGATTGATTATATGTATAGATTATTTTTGAACCCTATTTATTTTCTGATTCTGTTGTTCTTACTTACGACACTTTTTAAGCCCTCTAACAGATCTATCATCGATGTAAGAGTCTCTTGTTTATTCAGTAGCGCCAACTAGGGCCACGAGTATGACTTCGCTACTTCGTTCATCACATTCGCTTGCACAACCCCTACAGAGGTTTTACAGAGGTTCACATTCACACACCTCACAGATAAAACAATTTTGCCAGATTCGAGACTCGAACCCAGGACACCCAGATTTCCAGATCACGGGGAAGACGCAGCATCCCTATGCCAGGAAGCCGGCATTTTCATGGATTACATATAAATACATAGATAAAACTAAAATGTTCTAAACTGAAATAGACGTGTCGTTTTATAGCAAAATTGTTTGTTGCCAAAAAAAAAGTAGATTGTTATCTTAATAGAGTTTTCCAAATACATTACTTCTAATATTAATATGAATATTATTATATTCAATTTATGACAAAATTATAAATCTCTAGTCAGTTCTTACAATAAAATTTTTATAGGGTACTTCCTTACGCAAAGCAAATGGAAAGAATAAAGAGCTCCAAATACAGAAACAAAATATGATGTAAAAAATCCATCTCCTAACATCATCAACTAACTGTACTCACAGATATAGACAGAAAACAGGCAATGAAACTGCGTAACAACATTTACTGCCAAATACAAAATTATAACTCTATCTCACAGGAAGCAAAATCTCATCACCCTTGGGCAGAGATACTGCAGTAATTTAACATCGTCCCCTTTCCAATCAGCAAGAGAGCTTTTCCCGCGTTTTGTGAGGCTTTTCGCAATATGACAAATTTGCTCCTTTACTCGCCAAATGACTCCACTACCGGTGAGAGCATTGAATATGAAAAGAGATCCATTGTTATTCCCGTGATTTTTTTAGTTGAGTTTTTCGTTATTTTTTGCGTTCATATGCATATGCACACACTGTGCTCATGTATAGGAACGAGCCATCACTCTTTTGTGGCAAATACAAACACCATCTGTTAGCATAGTACTCAGACAAGGTACTTTTCCAGCACTTTTCTTCCTCTCTTCACAACTGGGCCTTTGTTCTGGCCCTACAGGGGTTGAATCGGAATCTTGTCACCCTCGCTCTTATCTCTATTCTGTTCTCATAGAATATTTTTTTGTTCCACCCTCCAACCCTCAGTTTTTATTTTTCTTTGTAGATCAAATCGTGGCTTTTTGGAGTAACTCAATTGACTAACGGAGTCAATATTTGCGGTTATTGTTTGCCAGCTACTCTAGTTCCTCTCTTTTATTTTTTCCCCTCGTTTTACCACGTTCGGTGACAGTATTTGCTCTACTAGCTTGCATATTTAAAAAGTTCGCTTGAATCAGTGGTAAAATGGGAAAACTGAAAGGAACGGAATTCACATATCTGGTATCATACTCAAGTTTGCTGGAATTCTTCGCCAATATAAGCTCATGACAGGTTTATGAAAACAAATAGTAAGGATAGTCTTTGGAATGCTTTTTATGGTATCCCTTTTTATTTCTTTCCCATGTAATTTGAAATATCTGAAGTGTTTATCGTTAAACAAGGGTTTGAGTACTTTGGTGCTGTAATCATAAATCCTGATATGATATCCTTTTGTGATACCCTGACTATCCTCTTTTCATATTATTTTCTTGAAGTACAATCAAACTTGCTTAACTACCAGCTTTCATAACGAGTGATTAGTATAACAAGCAAAACAAAATGTAAAAATGTGACTCACTTAACGAGCGAAGTTTCGCAGAAGGAGGTGTCATGATAACATGACATTCAGAATCTTGGCTGTCGATCTGTACTTATCACTTGTTTAACGATATGTGTGTGTGTGTGTTTTCAAAGTAGAAACGGAATTTTAAAACATACAGTAAATTAAAGCTATATTTTACGAAGCAGTATGAGGGAGAAGCATTTCAATAATATACGAGCACAAATATGAACTTAGCTAGGAAAGCCTTTTTAGTCCCAAAAAGAGGTTGTTGAAAAAGTTTCATGAGTAGAAAATGGATACAACTTTCTTACCACTATTGTATCGTATGTTGAGAAGCATTATCCTAATAAGACAGCAGCTATGCTTGCTGCAAATTTATTTGACTGTAATGCTTTTTCTCATTTTCGTCAACTTTTTAAACACCGGCAGAAACAAATGACTTTAGACAATTTTGTTTTAAAAAAGCATGCAATATAAATAATAAATTACATTTTTATAAATTTGTGTGAGCATTTTTTCGGAACGGGGCGCATTTTCCCCTT
Organism: Argiope aurantia; assembly: GCA_026543865.1. Classification (NCBI taxonomy): domain Eukaryota; kingdom Metazoa; phylum Arthropoda; class Arachnida; order Araneae; family Araneidae; genus Argiope; species Argiope aurantia. Next base: position 16,063 of record JAPMOR010080749.1, on the reverse strand, counting down.
CTGACAGAGGTTCCTCGTCCTCTGACAGAAATTCAAAATTACGAGGTCAGTCCAAAAATAGCCCTAGTGTTGCTTTTAAACGGGAAGTTAATATAACTAAACTTGGAAAGGGACGAATTATCCTATTTTACAATGGTGTTGTGGTGGATGAGATAAGGGATAAGGTTATTACCACTTTAAAAACTAAACAAAGTCTTTTATTTCATGTCAGTATGGGACAGGTGCTGGAGGTTATTACCAAGATTTGGTTTTGTATATGTACATATACCTATTACAGTTATAACTAAGATATACGGTTACAGCTAATACTAAAAAGATAATTATAAGGCTGGTTAATGGCAGGTGGATAATTTCCAAGATTCAAAACCGTAGATTCCCATTATGCTATGAGAAAAAATACTTTGCTTAATGATTATTTCGTATTGCAAGTAAGATTCAGTGAGGAATTATGCTCGTTAGGCGAGATTCCTATATAATGCGAAGTAGTTATAAAAGTAAATAACAGTAACACAGGATATTCGTTTATCTAATTCATATTCACAAACAATTTAATACATATAAATAGAGGAGACACCAAATTCTTGATTATCCCGCCCATTCTTATCGAATCTATTATCTGTATTTCATATGTTTATTTAAGAGACTCTAATACTTCCATTATCAATTACATTAGTATTTTATTCAGATAAGAAGTAAAATGAGCAAAGCAACAAAAATATTAATACAAAGACAATGACGTCGTGATTCGGGGCAAAGGTGATATAAATGTTACCCAGGTGCTATTGGCATTTGCTAAACTAATGAAGACTACTGGAAGATTAAAAAATCATATTATGCCCCTCAAACTCATTATTTTCGCTACACCACTGTGAAAAGAGTATATGAAATTTGAGAATGCATAGATAATACATGCAGAGTGAATATTATTTGATACATATAGCGATCAGTGTGTTAAATGGGGACCCAACTTATACTTAATGTTATACTTAAGATAATATGCTTAACTTTTCAAAATAAGTTTATTTAAAGAAAGTGACCCTCGAAATAATAGGTTTACACTGATCAGTTGGAATTTTTTTTAAACTTGAAAGAGCAACAATTTAACTAAACATTGTTAGAAAAAATAATTATTATATCCATTTGGAATATTTTAAAATAATAATTTAATAAAAAGAAAAGATGGATCATTACAAACTCAGATTACGGGTATCGACGTTTGAAAATTTACCGCCAAATTCTTATTTCTGTATTGC
>JAPMOR010080738.1:0-29755 GCA_026543865.1 Argiope aurantia | reverse complement strand
AAGAGCCAACACACACAGAGTGACTCCCATACACTTATCATTATTATTAGTAAAAATAGAGACAGAAATAAAAAAAAAAGCAGAATTGCATTCGGACGACTTAAAATTAATACTCAGATGCTAATTAAATAAATTAATCCTGAGATGCGCAGAATTATTAGCTCTGCGATCAATCAAACATTATCTGTTTTCCTAAATGGCCGCCAAAATACTTTCTTTCTATATTAATTATCCGCTCATGGTCTAATGAGGATTATCGTGGATCCACCTGCTACTGCATTAATAAAAAGAACCGTAAAGGAGCCAACGGATCGTGAGGATCCACGAAAGCATTCAGTTTTTCAATCACGAATCCGTGTTGAGTCACTGCCTGCAGTTCGATTTGCATGCCTTTCACACGATACAGAGCTCAACGAGTTAGGATGCCTTTTCAGAGGGAAATTTCTATGTTTCATTTATTTGCTTTGTATACGCAGTGTATAAATATAAAGAATTACAATCTTCAGAAAAATTTGGCCTCGAAACTTTTGCCAAAAAAAAAAAATGTATATACAAAAACAGCCAAATGCCAATTTTTTAAATTTTATTTATTTATTTATTTTTCTTAATATTTTTCGTAATCAAGAAAATATTTTGTAACCATTCTGTAATATACGGTAAAATTCAGTTATATTTAACTTTTTAACAGATTGTAGCTAATGAGGCATATGTTGTAAGTATGCATGTGAATGTCGACGGGAGAATAGTCTAGGTGACTTTGTGTTGAAAAAGAATTTCTTTATAGTATTTCTTTATAATGTAATGCACATAAGGCAAGAATAAGATTAAAACTGATACTCAAATGAATACATTTAATCATTGAAATTGAGCATAAATTCACAAATTAAAATTGAAATCAAACAAAAATCTTGAAGGAAATCTAAATGAGAAGGGGAAATATTGTTAAAAAAATTCTATTGGTCATAAAAACTTTTACAGGGCGGTTTCTAAATATTGTTACAAACGTTGGGTTGTTTTATTTTATCTATATTAAATATAAATTATATTTGCACCAATAAAATTAACATTATAAATAAAAGTTTACCTTGAATTAATTTTATTCAATTTAATCACTATCATTATTGATGGTAGAAGACAAAATTGAGCAGCGAATCATTTTAAGAGAGAATCTATCTCATTCAAGCAGTACAGAATCTATATCGACCTAGCCTCTAAAATCCGTTAAAGGCGATAGTCTGAAGAGTTTACATACGGCGAAAAAAGTGGCCTAGAGTTTTTGTAATTAAATCTGGTCGATTGGCATTGAGACAATCTTATGTTGATTTTGACCCGTCGCATAATCTTAAAGAAAAATAAATTTTTCTTTTGGGAAACAATATGCAAAGTCTATACGTGTAATTTATTGTATATTCCTTTATCGATGAATTTCAGAAGCAAATTTCCGTTTTTTGAAATTGCAGTCAACCACAACTGGATTCTTATTCTGAAAAAGGTAAACAGTTCAAAGGGTTGCAGGTATATCTTCGAAGTTTGCTGCATATACGATTTTTTTTTTTTTTTGCATTATAACATTGTTTAGAGAGATATAGTTTCTAATTGGAAAGTATTATTGAGTCACTAACACTTTTTTTGTCAGTATTTTTGCATTGTAATCGTCAAAAAATTCGAATTCGATTTTGACGAATCTCCACGTTTCAAAAATCTCCGAGTCTAAAAAGAAAAAACATTTGGAATTATGTGGAAAAATTTTTTGGAATTATGTCTGTATGTGAAATAATACGATAATTAAAAAATTCTTTGGGGGTAGAAGAATGAAATTTGGTTTACAATTTTTGCATCAAAATTGTAGATAATTATCAGATTTTGAGTGAAATCCATTCAGAGAAAATCTGCCTGTCTCTGTCTGCTCGATTATAACTTACCAAGACTATTATAAAACAAGAGAGCTAGATGGATCCAAATCCTTCAAAGGATTGATCGTTTATTTATCCATCTAGCTTTCCTTATACATATTTTCATTATTCATCATATTCTGTTTGATTATACATATGTTTATTATCTCATTATTTTCTTACGCTTAAAAATGGACTAACTGAAAAACGCAATGATTTAAATATATGAAACTTGGTTTATAATGCTGTGACTACACTACTAGTTTTGAGTTAAATTTATGTTTCAATCTGTCGGGAAGAAAGGCATCCAAAATGCACATTCGGTGTTCTAGTATTTGTGTATTAACCGCTCCCGTGATTAATCGCCAATGATTGCACATTAATAGGTTCTTTCGTATCTATTACTTGTCAGTGTCATGCAGTTAATAACTCACAAGTACATTTATTAGGGAACATGCGGGGGAATTTTGGGTAGGCCACTCTCCCTGTATTTCGCTATTGTGCCTTATTTCATCAAATTACCTTTTAGATCAACTCATTCCATTTCGCACATTTTTTTTTATTGATGCTTTTGAAAACTCTCGTTGAACTCGTTGATTTGTGTATTAATTTGATGTTTCTTTTGCAATAACCTCGAAAGCAGAATCTGCATCTATAATAACATATATAATGCTATGTCTCCTTTCTTTAGATGACGTTATAGACTATTTTTAATGAAATCTTTCAATTATATCATCTGTAAACATATTCAGTTAGTGTACTTACCGAGTTCCATATTTACTGTCATTAGATCCAATAACTTGGACTTGATATAAATATCTTATTAAAAGGCAAGACATTTAATTTCCTTAAAAATCTTACTTGCAGACAGTCAGAATGTTAATTTTTTTATTTATTTTTTTATTTTACCATTTTTACCATTATCCTCTAGAGTTCCGTCTTAAATTTAATAATTCTAAATTTTTAAATAAATTTATTAAATCTTTGATTAATTTAATTTAAAAAGTAATTAAATTTAAATAATTATAAATTTTTGCTTTCTGAAAAAAAATAATAATCGTCTGCACTATTAGAAAGTTGTCAATTGCAAAAGTAGAGAAAAAAGCTAATTTTGCCAAAAGATTAAAACAAATCATCATTTTTTGATGTGTTATGGTATTTAGATAACTAAATTATAATTCCTATTGAATAATATTGAGTAAATTTCAAAATACTTTTTAAAATCTTTAAATTAATTGTAAAAAATAATGTTTTTTTATAGGTTTATAAAACTAAAGCTTTACGTCAATGCATTACGTCAGTTGTAGGAGTCAATAATACAAAATAATCTTCTTTAGCCTTATTGTCTCCAATTGTATTTTACATTTTTTAAGCTAAAAAAATAAATGCCATTTATTTAATATTTGAATAGGACTACAATCTAAATCTAATCATCTTTATTAATAATAAAGATGTGTGTGTGTGTGTGTGTGTGTGTGTGTGTGTGTGTGTGTGTGTCTTCTATAACAAATCGTTCACGACAGAGTAACTAATTCGGCACAGAGATACTTTGAAGAATAAAAATTGGCATCTTAGAACCAATCTTTGATACATTTTTTAAAATTTTTAAATTAAAATTTAAAAGAGATTTTGACATTTTCGCATGATAATTCCTGATATCATTATAGCACAAAACTGGCTTTTGCACTTTAAAATGTGGTCTTTTTAACAATACTTATTTAGTTGCCTTCCAATTTTTTTCCTGCATTTTCTAAATTTTTAAAAAATAATTTGTTATATAATTTTTAACAATACTTTTAATTGTTGCATTGGAATTCAAAATTAAGAATTTTTTTTTATCTTTTAAGTTTACATCAACAATAAATAAACAAAATTATAATAAAACGGAATACGATTTGCAATTAAGAGACAGATTATTCGAAAAATGTTTAATAGTACATTGAGTCATTAAACTCCATTCCATTAGGAGGGTTCATGCATACAATAAACTAAACAGGTAAAAAACTACTAAAAATAGTACGGCTTTATTAAAGGAATCAGATAAATAATGTTATGCTTAAGCGATTTAATTGAAAATAAATCTAATCTTTATTTTTAACGAATCAAATGGTCTCGGAAATACTGTAAGTTCTTAAATAAAGTTCATTATTTAAGTGCGCTTAAAATGGTGGAGGATATGTTTATGCTTTATTTGTTTCTTTTGTCCTCTTAGGCAATAAAATATGAAGGTTAATAAAACAAATGCATCAAAAGACTAAAAATAAATCATTTATCTAAGTTTTGAAATGAAATTGTAATTTTGGTGTTAATTAAATATAATGATTGATAAGTTTGAAAGACCAGGTATGAAAGAATTCTTCTAAAATATTGTTAATTTATATTGAACGTTCGTTTAATAAGGCAACATTTTTAGGCTAGAATATTTCCTCTAAATTGCATAATGCAACAATCTTTCAAAATGCTCTATATGTTAACCCGTTGAAATCGGAATCACCAAATTTGGCATGTAGTTAATTATTAGATACTAAATAAAGAGGATTTAAAAAAAATTAACTTAAATTAACTGAAATTTTAAATTTTCTCCTCAATTAATTTGTAAAATGTTATTGAATAAAGTCCTTTTTATAATATATTAAAATTTAAAAAATATAGCATTTCAGTAATAAAAGCTTTATCAATTAATTATTTAAAAATTTTTTCCTTATTTTCATCGTGCTTGCAAATTTAAATTTACAAAGCCTGATGCAATAGACTTTTGTCACTGATTCTCTTCTGAAATGTTTGATAGATTTGTTTAAAAGTAGAGTCGGCTTTCACTTCGTGACCTATCATTAATTAGGTGCTTGAAAGGCATTTTAATCAGCAGCATCTATTGATAAATATGCGAAGTCTCTATATAAATGGCAATGGTTTTGGATTTTACGAATTTACTATTACTTTATTGTTATCACTTTGAAAGTTTTCCATTTAGTATTATTGAGTTATTTAGTGTATAAAGACAACATTCATGGAACTCTCCAAATTGCATTTTCGATATTCATTGCTTTTTTTTGTTCAATTTGAAGAAATCTGCTGCAGAAATTCATCAGACACTTTTAGAAACTTATGGTGAGGGTGCTTCATTATATCCCAATTGTCGGTTTTGGTTTCAACGATTTAAGAGTGATTTCGATGTCAATGACAAAGAATGGCTAGGGGGACCAAAAATAATTCGAAGATAATCAATTGCAAGACTTATTGGACGAAATTGGAAAAAGTTATAGAAAAGGATAGAAAATTATTTGATTGATATATATTTACAAATTTTTCTCAATAAATGTCTTTTTAAAGTGAAAAAAATGATCAAAATACATGCAAGCACCTCGTAAAAAAGTAAACAAATTAACATTTAAAAATTAATTTTTAAAACTTGTCTGCATACTTCTGTTTAATTTTTTAATGGAAGTATTTCAATTCTGCATTATTTTCAAATACTAGCATATTTCTGTTTTAGATTTTAACGATAATTTAAAAAAACAACGAAAAACAAAAACACATTTTTTTTTTTCTTTTTTTTGTCTGAAATTTTTTTAGTAAATTGCGTAGTTGGAAAATTGCTGTACCCAGAATGCACCGTAATCAACGACGACGAATTAAACCGAAAAAATTATCGCGTTACAATATTTCGGATTAAAATTTCGAATTTCTTTTTTTTTCCCTTATAAAATTTGAATAACAGCTCATAAATTAACGTAGAGAATGCTATAAAGTCGTTTTAAAAATTAAATTTTCATCTAAAATACTAGCCTAAATTAACCTTAAATATATTAAAATTTCAAATAAACTTTCTTTACTAAAAAAAAAATTGTATGTGTTCAAATAGAAATTGTAGCAAAAATAAAAGTTTTATATTAACCATTATAAGACTTTTCAAAATTAATTTTAAAAAATGATAACAAAGAAAGTGAAATAAACGCGAATCATGAAATCTATTCATTACATTCGTTAATGCCAATGCTTTGAAGATCAAAACACTGAAATTCATACTTTTCCCACAAAAACCTATTAATGTTTTTTAGTCAAAATAAAAGTTCATTGTTTCCTCCCCTTAAATACAATAAAATTCCAATTTCCATTCACAAAATGCATCGTGATTCCTCATAAATTGCAAACCTCCCATTTCCAGTTCGTTTACCTCTTCTATTACTCTTAATTCGATGTCCCGAGTGAGAGTTTTATGACTAAAACATGGTTCTTTTTGTCCTTCTTAACCGAAAAGAGCCGTGAAATTGGAAGGCGATAGCACACATAAATCAGGAAGAAAGCTTTCGTCGTTTTTGGCCCAGCCAAATAATCATTTGTAGCTGGTCCCAAGGCTTCAGCGGCGGATAATGATTTGAAAAGAATGCAAAGGTCAAGCGAGAAGAAACTCAAGGTCAAATGCCATTATCAATCACAAGTTGGTCAGGAAATACCATATAGAGTCTCTCACACTCTGCATTCTGTAATGTTCAATGATTTCCAGTCGAGTGTACTTCCATTTAGGTTATTTTTCATTTTTTATTCATTATCCATTTTTAGATCTTGAAGAAAATGATGTTTTGGACAGCAATATGGCGTAAAAGAACACGACCAAAATATTTATCGGTTATTGTAACAAAACAATCATTTTGCTATCAATGTAATGCCAAAATTCTGGAAGGCTTTTTTTTAAAGTTTAGAATCAAAATAGAAATTTTTGGAATTAAATTATAAAGTTTAAAACATCTCTCTATATCAGAAGTGGAACTAAGTAGAATGTGATGAATCGAGCCTGCCTTTCATATTAATTTAACAAGTATGCATTATTTTATAATTATTATTTTACAAATCAGGAAATTTTATAATAATATTATAACACGGAATAGGCTTCATTTAACATTAGAAAAATGCGAAACATTATTATAGAATTGGGATTAAACTGAATGCGATGAATGGAGCCTGTCTTTCATATTTATTTAATAACTATAATTATAATTTTACAAATCAGGATAATTTAAAGTACTATTATAGCAAGTAAAAGTTTCCATTTAACATTAGCAAAATGTGAAACATTATAATTTTCAATCGTTTTAATCCGAGACAAATCCAAGGAATATCTCTGTAAGTTCTGTAATTAAGCCACCCATATTAAAATTTGGCAAAGCATAATGTGTATACACATGATATTTCATTTTTATTATTTATTTATTTTGCTTATTATTCGTTTTTAGATTTTGAAGAAACTGCTGCTTCTGACGACAGTAAAGTATAAAAGATCATTGTCAAAATATTTATTAGGCATTAGTGTCCTCATAGTAAGTATCATTAACTGAGTTGCCTCATTTGAAAAAGAATTGCCAAAAAAGATTAATTTTGGTGGTGATACCTACAATTTTGTTTAGCCAAATATTTTATATTTACCATTACTGAAGAATAATCTAATGTAATAAGTCTTTAGATATAAAAAAAATTAGATGTTTATAACACCAAATAGTCTGATTTAAGAATAGTGCCTCATAGGCAAAGTTATTTGATGATTTCTTGATAAATGTGGTAATATTAACAATTTTCCGTTCATCCAAGTTGGCGCACTTTTGGCTGGTTTTTTGAATGATTGGCACAATTTTAGCATAATTGGCTCAAAACTGGAAATTTTTTTTAGTTATGTTCGTAATATTCCTATATGCCATATATAATCAAGTTACTGTGTTGTGTTTTGAAACTGAAAAAGCTAAAATTTAATTTCTAATTTCGTAGACATTTTTATTCGATGCAAAAATTATGTGGAATCGATAAATGTTTTAAATGTTCTATGGATTATTTATTAATTGAATGAATGAAACAACTTCATCCAGTCTTCTCCAAAAAAACTAGAATTTAGCTAGGTTTTTTGGACAATTGGCACGATTTTAGCAATGATTGACGCCATTCAGGAAACTCTTAGTAAAGTTCATAACAGTATATCTGTATGTCATACGTAATCAGTTTTTGTGTTTTGAAGCTGAAGATCTAAAATTTAGTCTTTAAGCTAACAGACGTTTTTATTCGATGCAAAAATTACTTAGAATTGATAAAAGTTTTAAGTGTTATATTATTAATTCAATGAATGGAAACAACATTCCCAAAAGAAAGTATCATCAAATTATAATTTAGAGAGAACCGAAAACCCTTTTTATTGTTTCTTCTAAATTAACATTAACGGTACTTGCTTGCAGATATCCTTATCTCATAACAGTTTTATATCTTATTAAAAGCGTTCTTTTTCTTGTTAGCTGTTATTTATTTTTACAAATATTTTCCGTGCTAACATTCATACTTCTAGGAACAGTTATTCTTTATACAATAGAAAACAAACGAATATCAGTATTTCAGATTAATTAAAGGAGTTAATTTTTTTATCACAAATTTGTTTTTCGCATTTTTCCCCCTCCTGTCCACTAAATCGGCCTTTTTGTCTATGATTTAATAACTGGACACCAAAAGATGCCGCCTTGCAAATAAACCTGTGAAGTTGCCTGACGGTAAATCCGATTGCAGTTTAGAGTTCGGCCACCCTTGTGCCGAAGCTATAAAATGGCCCTCGTAAAATGTTGCGAACACATAACTCAGCCACAAATACCCGCTAATATCTTTCGGCACAGTACAAAATAGGGGCGACGTTTCTTTTTTTCACAATTAATACCTCTCATCTAGCAGGTAAGTTTGCGGACCGTTTACTATAAAAAGAAGACCTGACAAAAGAATGCACTGCGTGTGAAAGGTGATTTTCACAGAGGTTTATGAGGGCCACAAAACAATTTTTTTAACATTTAAATATTAAACTTTATTAATGATGTTAAATATAAAATCGAAGTTTTTTTTAAAAAAATAATACATTGATTTAAAAAAAATCCCCCTACCAAAAAAAAGAAAAAAAAAAAAAAAAAGGAACAAAGTTGATGAAAGAAAGCACTGCAAGGTGAAGATGATTTTTAGAGTGTTTTATGAGGGTCACAAAATATTTTTTCTTAAATATTATATATTAATGATGTTAAATAGAAAATAGAAATTTTTTTAAGTATAAAACATTGATTTTAAAAAGTTGTATCAAAGTACTTGACACGCTAAACAATGATAGGAATTAATTCTCTCTCCCACCCCATAGGAGAAAAAAAACTTGATGAAAAAATGCACTGCAAGAGAAAGGTAATTTTATGAGGGTCACAAAATATTTTTTCTTAAATATTAAATATTAATGATGTTAAATAGAAAAGTTTTTAAAAAGTAAAACTTTGATTAAGAAAAATTATATAAACTTATCTGACATGTTAAACAATGATAGGAATAAATCCCCCCCCCCAAAGAAAAGAAAAAAAAAAACTTGATGAAAGATGCATTGCAAGTGAAAGGTGATTTTTGCAGTGTTTTATGAGGGTCACAAAATATTTTTTCTTAAATATTAAAACTATATTAATGATGTTAACTATAAAGCAGAAAAGTTTATTTTTAAATAAGATACAGATTTTAAAAAAAATTGTAGCAATGTATCACACGTTAAACAATGATAGGAATGAACCTTCCCACCCCCCAAAGAAAAAGAAAAAAAAACTTGATAAAAGAATGCACTGCATATAAAAGGCGATTTTTATAGAGTTTTATGAGGGTCGCAGAATATTTTTCTTAAATATTAAAACTATATTAATGATACTAACTATAAAATAGAAAAGTTTATTTTTAAAAAATACATAGATTAAAAAAAATGTATCAACGTATATCTGCACGTTAAACAATAATAGGAATGAACCTTCCCACCTACCCCCCCCCCAAAAAAAGGAAAAAAACTTGATGAAAGAATGCACTGCATGTAAAAGGTGATTTTTATAGAGTTTTATGAGGGTCACAAAATATTTTTTCTTAAATATTAAAACTATATTAATAATATTAAATATAAAATAGAAAGTTTTTAAAAAATAAAACATTGATTTGGAAAAAAAAAATTGCATCAACAATGATAGGGATAAATTCCGCCCCCTCCCCACAAAAAAAGAAAAGAAAAGAAACAAGAAAAAAAACTTGATGAAAGGATGCACTGCAAGTGAAAGGTGATTTTTAAAGAGTTTTAAGAGAATCACACACAATATTTTTTTTTCTTAAATAACAAACTATAATAATAATGTTAAATATAAAAAAAGAAACATTTTCTTTAAAAAAAATAAAAAAGTGATTTAAAAAAGTTATATCAACGTTTCTGACACGTTAACAAAGATAGAAATGAATCCCCCCCCAAAGAAAGGAAAAGAAAAAAAAGGTTCGTGAAAGAATACATTGTAAATTAAAGGTGAGTTTTACGGAGTTTTATGAAGGTCACACAAAATATATTTTTCTTAAATATTGTACTATATTAATGATGTTAAATATAAAATAGAATAGTCTTTTTAAAAAAAAGGAAACATTGATTTAAAAAAAGATTGTATCAATTTATTTGACACGTTAAACAATAATAGGAATGAGTTCCTTCCAAAAAAAAAAAAGAAAGAAAGAAAGAAAGAAAAGAAAAGAAAAAAGAAGAAAAAAAAACTTGACGAAAGAATTGTACTACAAGCGAAACTAGATTTTTACTGAATTTCACAAGGGTCAGAAAAAGATTATTTATTTTTGAAAAGATATAAAATCATATTACTGACTGTATATCTAAAATAGAATAAGTTTATTATAAAATTAAAGCATTTATTAAAAAAAAATTCTTTAAAACACATACACAAAAAAATGCTTAAAATATAATAAATTAACTCAAAAGTTGGCTTGATGAAATAACGTACTTCAAGAGGAAGCTGAATTTAGTAGTATTTTACGAGAGACAAGAATTGCTTTTTTTTTTTCTTTTTTTTTTAACGATAGCACAAATGTGGAATATAAAAAAGCATAAGTTTCCCATAGAAATAAAAAATTGAGTTAAATGATTATATGTAATATTTGGCACGTTAAACAATGTGTGAAAATAAATCCTACTAAAAAATAAAAATTGAAGAAAAAATTGCACTGAAAAGTGAAATGTAATTTTTGCATAGTTTTATGAGGCTTATAAGATTATTTATTTTTGAAAAGATATTAAATCATACTAATGATAATATATCTGAACAAAAAAAGTTTATTACAAAAACTAAGCATTGAGTTAAAAAAAATTATTTCTCTAACACACACGCAAAATAAATGCCTGAAATGTGATAAATTGACTCAAAGAACGTACTTCAAATGGTCACTGAATTTTTTACCATTTTACGACGGCCACAATTTTTTTAAAATGTTTAACAATAATAAAGACGTGGAATATAAAAAAGAAAACGTTTCTAATAGAGATAAAAAAAATGAGTTAAAAGATTTTAAGTGCCATTTGACAATGTGTGGAGTGAAATAAATACCATCCAAAAATAAAATTTGATGAAAAAATTACACTAAAAGTGAAACGGAGTTTTAGCAGAATTTTATGAGTGTTATAAGAAGATTATTTACTTATAAAAGGATATTAAACTATATAAATGAAGTTATATTTAAATCAGAAAAAAAATCTGCTGTAAAAATAGAAAAAAATAGAATTGCACTTTGAAATAGGCAATATACTTTTTTAAAAAGTGTATTTGACTATCCGACATACAGAAACTAACTGGAGAAAAATGTAATTGGTCAAAATAAAAAGCCTTAATGAAAGGATGCATTACAGGTGAAAGACGATATTGGCAAAGTTTTATGAGAATTACAAAAAGTTTTTCTTTAAAAAAAATACTGAATTATATTAAGGATGTGGAATATAAATAGGAATAACTTTCCAATAGAATTTTTTTAATGAGTTAAAAGACAGTAAATGCATATCTAATATGTGGAACAATGTATGAAATGAAAATGAATTTTATTCAAAGCCTTTTATAAAAAAAATTATTATGCTGAGGAAAAGTAATTTTAGCAGAGTTTATTAATGCCGCAACAATAATTATTTTTTTAAAAAATATTAAATACTCTATCTTGAATTGCGCTTGACACTTTTATAAAACAATGAAATAAAGGAATATAACACAATGAAATAAAAAATATATACACAAAACAGAATACATTCTAGATATGTGGCACTTAAAACAGTGCCTAAGGTAGAATAAAATCTATACACAATTAAAGAATGCATTTCAAATGAAATACAATATTTCAGCAGAGGTTTATGATTGTAGCAAAATTATTTTTCTCTATTATTTAAAAACAAAGTTATGTAAATATTACGTCTTATTCGCTTTATGATTGGAAGATAGCTAATCACCTGAACCACGATATTTGAGGTTTGTTTTGTCAGTATTGTTTGAAATATTTACTGAAAATTATTGTTACGTTGAAGTAAGTATATTTATATTGATGGCAATGAAATGGCGACAAAAAAGCAAAAATAAAGCATTAATTAACACTAAATTAATAGCAAATGAGTTTAAAAAATTTTTTTTCTTTGTTAATTCTGCATTTAGATACACCGTTTGTGGCAACACTAATGAATAACTTTCCGATTTGTTTACCTTTTTCGAGTAACGGAAATTTTTCGTCTCTCGACTAGCAATCGTTTGATTACCTAAACAATGAACATGTTAGCCCTGCATTGTTTTTTTAAATAGTAATAGCAACAAGCCTGATTCGAGGACAGCATTGGGGTTGGTGAACGAAAGTGAGCAAGGATCGAAGTTCCTTACATTTTAATATTAATTTATATTTATGAATTTTGTAAACTAAAATAGAATGAATTTATAAGAAATGTAAAGAAATGAGCTTGTAAAATCGTGTCAACATACAGACAAAAACTATGTGTAAAATTAAATAAATTTCATCTAAAAGAAAACTTGATAACAGAAAGAACTGTAAATGAAAGCGAGAGAGAATGAGGTACTTGTCGGTTGTAACGATGAATAAAAGTCGCCAAGAAAAAATTTCGCAAATTTGGCGATTTCAATCGTCAAACCATATAGCATGTGATAATATAACTTGATACTTGAGTATATTTTTACAACTTGGCGAAATTTTTTCTTGGTACTTTTTGGTCGTCGTTACAATTGACAAATACCGAGAGTGGTTTTCCTGAACTTTTTCACATACTCTCTAATAAAAGTGCTAGTGAAATAATAGCTGCATTCCATTGGTGAACTAAAATATTATAAAGAGCGAACTAAAAGAGCGTATTAGATTGCAAATTTTGGTGATTGTTATTGGCGATTAATTATTGCTAGAATGTAGTTAATACAGAAATACCAGAAAACTGACAATATATTTTGGACTTTTTTTTTATCTACCGATTGAAACTAAACTTTGACACAGAACTATAATTGTAGTCACAAAATGACATACCAATTTTCATATATTTAATTCTTCGTGTTTCTTAGTTATCGCATTTGCATGCTTTTAAAAGTACAGAACGGCAGATAGTGGATTTAGTTCCAGTTTAAAACAGATCTGTTCCAAAGTTTATACAGAATCCAAGTATGTAAAGAGAGTTTGTACAGATTTCAAGTATGTAAAGAGAGTTTGTACAGATTCCAAGTTTGTAAAGAGAGTTTTGTACAGATTCCAAGAATTTAAAGAGAGTTTGTACAGATTCCAAGTTTGTAAAGAGAGTTTTGTACAGATTCCAAGAATGTAAAGACAGTTTGTACATATTTCAAGTTTGTAAAGAGAATTTGTACAGATTCCAAGTTTGTAAAGAGAGTTTGTACAGATTCCTAGTATGTAAAGAGCGTTTGTACAGATTCCTAGTATGTAAAGAGAGTTTGCACAGATTCCAAGTTTGTAAAGAGAGTTTGTACAGATTCCTAGTATGTAAAGAGAGTTTGTACAGATTCCAAGTTTGTAAAGAGAGTTTTGTACAGATTCTAAGTTTGTAAAGAGAGTTTGTACAGATTCCTAGTATGTAAAGAGAGTTTGTACAGATTCCAAGTATGTAAAGAGAGTTTATACAGATTCCAAGTTTGTAAAGAGAGTTTGCACAGATTCTAAGTATGTAAAGAGAGTTTGTACAGATTTCAAATTTGTAAGTTTGTAGTTCCAAGTTTGCACAGATCTGTAACAAATCTGTGCCAAATTATGTTCATGCAAATCTTTATCGTTTAGCAGCTATCTTCTTCTTTTATACCCAAGCGGAAGGACAGGCAGACTTCCTTTGAATGAATTTCATTCAATATTTGTTTGAAATATTCATAATGGTGTAAAGTCTATATACCAAATTTCATCCACCTTCCTCAAATCATTTATGAGTTATCATGATCTCAGACAGACAGACTTTATTCCGAAAATAAACTTTTCGAACTTAGGAGGTTTGGAACGTGGATATTCTCCAAAATCTCGAGTTCGAATATTTTGATTATTTATAGTACTTATTTTTTGCATATCGCGTATACCAGAGGGTGGGACGCTACAATCCATGTAGATAAAATTTTCCATGTGAGTTTGTTGCTTACATTTTAGTTTCGCGTCGATTTCCGACAGTCAGTCAATTTGAAGCGATACAATTTCACGATAGAAACTCAATTTTCCTCATCACATTAAATGCCAAACTCAAACAGGATATTATGCAGAAGCGTATGAGAAAAACGGTATGTACAGTCTTTATGGATTTATTTATTGTTTATTCAAATGTATAACCTCAACACAATAATTCAAAACCTCAACACAGTAATTAAAATGGATGCTATCCAACATACTTTCTCACACTAAGCGCATTCTTTCAACAAGTTTTCTTTTTTATAAAACCACAATTATACATGTTGAAAAAGAAGTATTTATTAATTGTGGGGAAAAGAAACAGAGTAGCTGATTTTTCCCATAATGCTTTGTGTGCTCTTAACGTTTTTACGAGTGCTGCATTAAGCTGAATAGCAGTTTAATTAAACAACCAAGGCTATATAAATGCATGCGATAAAAGCGTTAAAATTCATTTTATTTATGGCCATTCTGATTTCAAGGACTGGAACATAAAATTCGAAGCCCATCTTAAAATCATCACCAGTAAGGCGAGCTGTTATATTAAGTGGCGTCAAAATAACTAATCACATGATTCACATTTCTTTTCTTTTATTCTTTTTTTTTTTACTTCCTCGTATAGAGATACACATTTGACCTTGACATTTTGACTTACCTGCACGCTTCAGAACTCCATGAGTCCGTAAAACACATATTTGAAATTATATCATTTTGAGCTGTAAATACGATAACTAAAATCATTTTGAGCTAGGTGGACGAAATTTGGTACATGGCTTGTGCATCAAATTTTAAATAAAATCCATTCAGAAGACGTTTACCATTCAGAAGACAGTCGTTAAGTCCGAGTGCAATCGAACACTTTAACTATTAAACGTAAAGAGCT
Organism: Argiope aurantia; assembly: GCA_026543865.1. Lineage (NCBI taxonomy): Eukaryota > Metazoa > Arthropoda > Arachnida > Araneae > Araneidae > Argiope > Argiope aurantia. The sequence continues at coordinate 14,503 of JAPMOR010080738.1, read as the reverse complement.
AGCTATATAAAATTTGATACTTAGTTTTACCATCGTAAGTGCATACTTGTACAAAAGTTTGAGCTAAATCTGTCTAAGGATTGATCGTTTGTTGATTTTGACATGCATGTAAACGCGATATCTTCAAAATGCAATGATTTAGATCAATAAAATTTAATATGCGATCTATTTATTAAAATTCTGGTTAGTGTCGAATTCTGGTTTTAAACAATTAAGAAAAAGTCTTCCAAAATTCTCGCTCGTTTATAAAAGCATACTAAAAGGCAAAAAAAAAAAAAAAAAAATCATGCCCAGATTCAAAAAAATAAAAATAAAAATCTGAGCATTTTTGGAATTTACAGTCTTATCCAAGGTCCACAATTTATATAGAGAGAAATAATATTTTTACTAAGAAATATATTAGAAAATTTATTTAATTATATTATTTATTCAGTATTAAATTATTTATAAATTTATTGAAACAATGAAAAGTATTGTTACAAAACGCTTTTAAAATACTTGAAATATTTATTAAAATAAGAAGGAAAATATTATATGGCAACACTATTTATATCAATGAAAATTTAATTTATTTACTTAAATTGTTATAAACATAATTTTCATGTAATAATATGATACGAAGTTATTGAGCAAATAATCGAAATTCCAATTGATTTTTAATTAAAAATCTAATGAAAATTTTAAAAACCGCTCCAATTACTTATGAAGTAACATTGATATGTATAGGTGAAAAATTCTTCCAAACGTATGTTCGGGAGAATTTTTTTCAACAAGCATGTGCATAATGAAATTGTCATTTATGCCAATTTATAAATATTATCATGTTTAAAAAATCAGGGAATTCGTTGCTTATTACTTAGAAGATCGTATACGAACAAAACAAAGTACTTTAAATTCGTACTCTGATAACTAAATATGTCGCTGAGCTAGCTCTTTCTGTCTCTGACTGCATGTACAAATTACAAAAAAAAAAAAAAAAAAAAAAAATGTTGAATATTTGTAATGCTTTTTTCCTGTTTGTCATTTCTTATATAGGATCAGCAGTAATGATTATTTCCATCTAATTTCTTTCAACATTTTTCTCTTTACACAAGCAACATTAGAAATACTTTTCAAATCCGTAAGCAAATTTGTGCTAGAAACGAGAGAAAAGAAATCGAATGTGACATCTAATTTGTCATTTCCAATCATAACCTTTGCTTAATATTGCGTCGAGCATCTTCCAGTGTTGGACTAGATAATTTGTAGAATTCAGTGGTGGGGCATTGATTAGTAAACTTTCAAAATCAAGTTTCGGACACTGTCGTTGTTAGATAGGTAGATACGTTGGTCCGGTATCGTCTGCCTCTTACATTAGAGTCACAAAAAATTTAAGACATTCATAATAAGTTATTTATTTGTCTGGACATATAGATGCGCAGCAGGAGTTCTTTTGCCACCGTTAGTAAAATATTTAGCTATTTCATTTTTTAAAATTTATTTTTATATTTTTATTTTTTGAGTCAACAGATTGGAAATAGATAGTATTATCTGTCATTGCGGCAATAGCAACCGCAATTTTTTTTCGCTATTAATTGGTCCAAATGTTAGGTCAAACATTCACCACAATATGTAGAGGAAACGTTTATTTCTACAACTGCCAATCTGTTATATGTTAAATATTGGTTCAAATATTTAACTCAAGATTTGATGCATTGTGCAACGTCAACTTATAAAACACGGCATTCACAGATACATACTTTAAAAGATATATGGCAAAGTATATAAACCCAGTTTTCTGTATTTGAATTTGCCATTTTATTTTATTGAAACACCAAACCTTTTATTGAACTATGGCTTTCCTCTCTAAACCCCCGATGCGATATTATTCTGACATTTTTACATATTGGACATATGTATATGCATTTCAAACAACTGTCATCAACTTGCAGCCACAAATTTAAATAGTTTAACAATCCGGCATATTTTAACTGAATGTTTTTCTTTGATTTGTTCCGTTTTAAACAGTTGATCTCAATTTTGGATATCTTCCGTGTTATTTGAACAGATACAACATTTTAATCTTTTCCTTTATTGAACAAATAACTGATTATATCAAAGAAATTTAGCATATCGACAAGATATTTTTAATTGTTTTCTGGCTCTGTAATAACATGTTACACTCAATTTGAAATCTAATTTTCAAATCAATTTAAATGAACATAGTTTTTAAGACACATTTGTAACGTTTCAACTAGTTTTGGAGCAGTTTATTCTGAGAATGGATCTTGCATCGAGATTCATTCTAGCTATAAATTGCTAACTAAACTATTCTCATACATTTGTTTATTTACTTACTTGGTATTTTCTTAATGCGAACGAAAAAACAAAGCGGACAACTAAATTTGGGCGGATAGAAGTACTAATCTGTAGATGTTTTGTTGTTTATCGACTACATATGTGTCACTTTCGTGACCCTAGACAAATCTCTCCTGGGAAATGATCGAAACCAGATATCTTAGGTAAATGCTACATGGATGCCCCCAATGGAACCTAAAATTTCGCCCACTGAGCATGTAGGATCGGACATAATGAAGAATTATGGTCAGACACAGAAAGAACCGACAAGTCTGGTCTCCAGCTATGGGATTTTGCTATTTGGATACAGAGAAAGTCGTCATTATTTAGACATGTCTTCTTTGAAAAATTTATTCTCCAGACATTGTGATCCTGCAATGAAAAATTTATGAAAATTATTTGTACGTAATGCAAATAAAATATTTACTTCTGACCTTTTAGTTGTGTAAAGTTACCTATAACACGTCACAATACGTAAAAGTAAAAAAAGATCTCCTGTGAAAAGACTTTATTAAAAATATGATAAATTTCTGCAGTTTTAGTGAAAGGAGCATATATTTATTTCACCAACTGTAAATAAACTGTTTTTTTTTTTAATTCTCGTATACGTAATATGGAGAAAGTATAGTAATCATCAAAAAGAAAATCGAACACTATATTTTGACGTATCTCCAAGTTTTAGACCTCTCTGAGTTCGAAAAACAAACTTTTAGAAAATGTTCATCTGCCTGTGACAAATATAACTCCGCGCTTTGAGATAGACGATTAAAATTAGCATACGCTTTTTACAATAAATTTGCAGATTTCTGTCAAATTGTGAGCAAAATCTGCTAAGAGACAGTTTTAATGTTCAGCTATTTGAATGTAGGTTAACACACTAACTACAAAACAAAGAGGACTAAATGGATAAAATTCGGTATCAAATTATGAGGCAAAACCAATGAGAGGTTGACCTGAGCTTTCAGAAACTTATAAATGTAATCGCTCAAAAACGCAATGATTTAAATATATCAAATTTAGTATGGGATTTTGTAACTACAAGTGCAGTTTTGAGTCAGATTTTTGTTTCAATCGATTGGGAAAAAGGTATCTAAAACACAAATTCGATTTTTGGATGCTATTATCGCCATTTTGGATAATCGCGAGACAATTCAGCAAAGGTTACTCGACAGATTCAGTAAAAATGATAAAATAACACCAAAAGTTGATATTTCGTAACTATTGTACACCAGTCACATGCTAGGCGTTATCTGGTATGAAAAATTCGTTAGAGAGTGTGCAAAAACGTTTTGAGGGAACCCCTCCCGCTGATTTTAAAAATAGTTGCTGTATTAGCATTCACAAAGAATCATCTCCAAAAATATTTGTTTAGGACTCAGAAAGGTCTAGAATATAAGAGCATCATCATCTCGAAATTGAACTTTGACCATTGATTTACTTTCTTTTTGTTACACAGTAAAATAACTCACCTATTTTAATTGCCGAAAAAAAAACACGTCTATCTATAAAATTTTATCATTAAACAGAGTTCAAAGAAAGTTTATTAATGAGATTAATAAACTGATTCAGCGAATTATTTAACATGACTTATTAGTCATCAACTTTTTGTTTTAAACACGCCTATAATCTTTGAATAAGCAGTTGATTGTTAAAATCAATTTATTCAAAGGCATAAGAGAGAAAAGGATTTGAAAAAAATTGTCGCCCACTTGTGATGCCGGTCGTACCTGTGAAAGCGGTTTTGGCTTACAAGAATTAAAGTAATTTTTTTTTTCCTAGAGGAGTGTCTTTTACGGTAGTAGGTGGGCAACTGTTGCATGAATAATTGCGCATCACTAGTTTTTTCTTCTGTGATTGCTGCCCATTGCCCATTATAGTGTTTATTGCCCATATATAATCGGGTGGCACCTTAAATTCATAGTATGGATTCGAGCTGTATTATTTACGCCCATTTAATTAATCCAGAATAAAATCCCAATGAATAAAAAATAATTATTATTTTTAACTAGTATTTAAAGTAAACAATAAAATTTACTGTTTGGTACTATAGAATTGTATATTCAAAATAAATTTCATAAAGTAACGCTTTGTAAAAACTCTTTTTTTATTGCTTTAAAAAGTAAAATCTTTTTACTTTAATTAAATTCTTATTTTAAATTTTAAATTTATTACTCATTATTATAAATCTTGTGGAACCTTGGAATATTATTTTTTTTTCAAATTCACTAACAAATGAGGCAACTTTTATGAAATAAATTTCATTAAATTAATCGATTAATTCATAATTAAATTCTGAAAATATTTAAAACCGAATAGAAAATATCAACAGTAAACTAATAAAAACCACGTTCTGGTGCAATTTTTTTAACTAACTATTAAAATAAATATATTTAACGTCCACTTCGAAGTGTAAGCAATGAAGTGTAGTGGTCAGAATAACATGAATGAAGCGTGTATTGCGATTTCTTAATTCGAGTCGCGTCTTTTGGTTTATTTTATTACTTACTGGCCGCCTTTGGCGACCAGCCGGTTCGCCAGTATTATCGCTCGCTACAATTTTCAATTAAATATTTTAAGTAACTGGTCTCTTAATAGATTCTCAAACAAAACATTTTTTATCTTCAAATTTTGATAGTCATACCAAACTTATACTGCTGTTTAGATCGTTTCGTTCAATTTAGTATAGTATATATTTGCTAAATTGTTGTCATTTCCGGTAAAACTTCAACTTTAATTTAAAGTGGAAATGATGAAATTGCAATTAGTATAAAGATATTTCTTAATAAAACCAAGCGTTTTATTTTATTTATCATCTTTATTGTATTTTATTTATTATTATTATTATTGAATATGAGTATTGCAAACAGAATCGCTCGGAATTTAAGTCTTATGTGAACTACAAAATATTTTTCATAATTTATGTAATATCTCAAAGAATAATTCAACAAAAACTCTCGGATTCAGCATAAAATTCAGTTTTTAGTTTTGCTTTCAAAAGGATTGAAGTGAAATCAATAATTATATTTTGTTCCGACCTATAAATATATTTCAAAAATTATGAAGTCTAAATTTAATGCAGTAAGGTATCATATTCTGAGAAATATTCTGGACACACCAAATTTTAAGTAAATGAACGAATATTTCTATTTTCCACGATCAACTAAGACAGATTTATGAAGTTTTGAATGTTAAAAATTTAGAAAGACTCAACATTTTCATAATCTTAGGCCAATTAATCTTGAGAAACCTGCGCGCTGATTGGCATATTTTCTTTGAAACGATAGATGGAAAATCTAAAATTATCCTTTTTTTATTGAATAGTGATATTCAAATTTTCATTAATCAGTCAGTTTAAGTGATTGATTTAGTTGATTGGAAATTAACACTTATTATTTAAAATATTAGTGTTTCAAGAACATTTTGTTAATTGTGATTTCCACAGCAGAAGCTTTATGTAAAATCAAAAATCCGTTATTTATTAGAGCATTCATTGAAACAAGTTACATAAAATATAATTATTTTCCATTTAGACCATTTCAGCATATCTGTGTCTTACTAAAGGTTTACAAATTAGCTGTGTGGCCCTGATTTGAATGGATATCCTGTTCATATTAAACAAAACTTATCTTAAAATAAAACTGATTTATTGGATTAATAATATAGAAAGTGTAAAAGATCATAAAATAATTTTTCTTGAATTTATTTTTTAGAAAAAATAATATTTCATATTTGTTTCATTTCCTACAGACACGTGCCGAAAATTATATTTTTGTAGATTTCATTTCTAAAAAGATTTAATTTATTTTTAATTGGAGCTTTAATCAATGTGATGGCAACACTTTGAAAAAAGCTCATTTTTTTCCATGAATGCGAAACATGCTCGTGCAGCTTAAATTTTATTTTTATTTTGTACGAAAAAAATTGTTGAAAAATATTTATTTAAAAATTCATTAAAAATAGAAATTTAATTTTAAGGTTAAAACATTGGTATCATTTAAAAGATAAATTTTTGATCTTTAACTTCATGTAAAAATCTTTTTTGTGCGGTAATATTTTCGGTAGTTATAGCAGAAACACTCTAAAAGTTCGCTTAATTTTTAAATAAATAAAATTCTAATTAAAAATTCTAAAAAATAACCCCCAGGTGCACATTCCCGACCTTCAAGGTATACACGTGCCAAATTTGGTAGCTGTAAGTTGAATGGTCTGGCTTGTAGAGCGCCATCACACAAACACACACATTGAGCTTTATTATAAGTATAGATATATTTACTTTTAATATTTTTCTTTTTAAAATTATTTATATAGACGTCTTTCCTGCAAAATCGTGACTTTAAACACACACACAATCCCCCCCTTTTTTTTTAAATAATGAATGTTAGAGCCTTTTTTCTATCTTCTCTCATGCTGACAGTGTCATATAGCAGCACCTCGATCCCGATTTCACCATGGTAAAACTAAGTGTAAGTTCAAAAATATAAATAACGATGAATAAATTTTGTAGTTATTATGTTAACTTGTAATACAAACAGCCGGACAGACGAGCTTCTATTAACGGATTATACTCAAAATTTGATAAAAATTCGCAAATTTGTTGTAAAGACGTATACCAAATTTCATCCGTCTGACTCAAAGGGTTTTTCAGTTATCTTTGTCACAGACAGGCAGATAGACAGATGGATATTTTCCAAAAATATTTTTTTCGAATTCAGGAAGGTCTAAAACCTTCGTCAAAACCTCGAATTCGAATTTTTTTTTTGATGATTACTATGCTTTCTCTATTCTTCGTATACGAGATAGTAAAAATGGTTGATTTGCTTTCAGTTAGTACTGAGGAAAAATATAATATACCCATCGTCATCTCCCATTTCGTTAAAATTGGCTGTTTAGAAGTAGTTTCTTAACCAGGTATTATATTTTTGAAATGAGAAACTTCTATGATTAATTGTTGAACAAATGAGTTTTCTATAAAGACTAAGTATCTAATTCCATACTTCTAGCTCTTTACGTTTCCAGTTATCTAGCTGTTTGAGACCTTAAACATAAAGATGTATTCAAATCTCGATTGGATTTGCTAGACTGGTTGAGGGTTACAGCAAGACACATACAATGAACGCCATTAAAAATTTAGGAGCTAAGGGTTTCTTCTTTCTTTCTCTTCTCTTTCTTTCCCCCTTCTTGTTAAAAGAAGAACATATTATAATTCGTTAAGAGTCCAAGACTCAAATCAACTACATTAAAACTATGAATCTCCAGATTTTGGGCCCTCGTAAAATCGAATGAAAAAAAAATGAATATCGTTCCTTGATGAATGCAATGAATCAAAAACGGAGCAAAATGGGGGAAATTTAATATGCGTTCATTGCATCCAAATTGTATATTTCTATAAAATTTTCTGATATTTCAGATGACAAAATCCATCAACTTAAAAAATTGTCTGTCCATTGTGTTAGTATAAATATGATAAAAGCAATGTCTTAAAAAATTTAAGAATATAATATTCATCTGCCGTCAATTTTCTTAAAAGTTTTCTTTAAAATTTTAGTTAATGGAAATTTGAATGTGGAATGGAATGGGAAATTAACACGTGATTTTGACCTTTTCCCTCGATAATTCTCGAAAATATTTTTATATAAAACTAATTTTTACATTAATTTGAAATTTAAAACGTTTACATTTTAATGAAACTAATTTAACTGTCTTACAAATCTTTCCTAAGCTTTAGCAATTAAAAACATTTTTGTGTAATTTTCAACAATATACTTAATGTTGCTATGAAATTCAATTCTTTTTTTATCAGACATTTAATCGTGTGATTTTTTTTCCTTTATAAAAAGAATATTTAAAACAAAAATATAATAACAAATATTTTATTTATTATAGTTTCAATACTATGTTTATACTAAAAAAGGTAATTTAGGCAAGCACACTATCGTTGATTTCAAGAGGGCACCGTTTTTGTCATCTGACCAAGGTAAAAAAAAAATTACTAGGTCCTTCCATTACATAACCGGCGTTGCGAGCTATTTAGAACGGTAGGTTATGGAATTGAAATAAATTTAATATGAATTCCGCGTAGCACTGTATGTAAAATACTTCGACCATTTCTAATAGAATAATATGAAATTAAATGTTTCAAGAGCTTAAATTGAAAATGCTGCACTTTAAAATTTATCAGTCAAGGCACACAAGTAATTGGTAAACAATGAAAAATTGATTAAATTAAATAATGATTAAAATTCTGCTTTTAGATAGTCTAAAAAAATTTATATGAAAATAGCATCATTTATTCTCCGTAAAGAATTAAAGGGGGAAAAAAACGTTTAACTGAAGACTGAAATTTACAAAACAAATTAATAAACTACAAACAAAGCATTTGCCGTCGGGGACAACGCATTTTAAACAATATCTAAGCGTAAAAACATTAAATCACTCATTTCTTCAAGCTCCCCTTAGGCGGGAAAACCCCGTTTAGTCCAACCCGAAGCCAAGGCGGGGCCAAAACCGCACTGACCGACACCGATCTTCCTGTGCAGCCCCCCCTGAAGTCCTCCCCCACTTTCACCCCGCACTCATTCAACACGCACGAGCAGACAATCACGAGCAAAAGAACAAAAAACAAAAGCTCGCTATGAAAAAAAGAAAATGCTGAAGAGATCGTCCAGTTTTTTTCCCACGCCACCCCTGAAGGCCCGCCTAGTACTCCCTCTAGTGGAAAAACAAAAAAACAAAAAACGAAAAATTATTCGACGAATCAATACGCAGACGATTCCGAGTTTTCTCCTCCTACAAAGAGAAGAAGAAATAAAGAACTAAAGATCGCAGACGATGCGCAAAGAGCTTTGGTGTTGTTGCCAATTTTATTTTATTTATTGTTGCATTTTTTTTACGGCGTTGTTATGGCTCTGAAGCACCTGCTGAATTCCTCGCGCAGGTTGTAGCATGGTGAGCATTCCTTGTTCGAAACCGAACGAGTGAGAGTGGAAGATTAGACGAAGTGCTTCAAACGGAAGGAGAAAAAAAAGGAGTGGACGCGTGAAAACATGATCGCCTTGCAGGTGAGTGTCTCCTTTGTTTATCTGGAGTTTTTAATTAACCGCCGGGTGAAAGTGATCTCGCTTTGATGCATATTAATAGCTCGTACATAGCAGAATGAATGACTGTTTATTCCCTAATTAATCAAACTCAAATGTTGTCTTTGTTTAAAATTAATCGCAATTCGTATTCAAATAGAATGAAGGATTGTTTATTTCCCAGTTAACGAATTGAATTCTGCCTTTGTTTGATCTAACACTGAAGGAGAATGTTTCTTTTCTTAGTTGCTAAAACTTCATCTTTATTTATTTATTAATAGAAGATAATATTCGAATAGAATGAAGGAGTGTTTACCTCCCAATTAGCTAGTTAAATTCTCCTTCTGTTTGATAAAACAGCTCTTATTCAAACAGACTAAAAAGAGATTATTTGTTTTCTAATTAGTAGCTCAAACTTCATCTTTCCTTATGTTTTTAGAATAACTTTTGAAAATTATAACATCTTTCATAGAAACGTTATTGCATTGCTAGTTATCTATCGAAATATATTTTGGTTTAATGCATGTTAACAACTCAAATTAAACAGAATAAAGAAGACTTTATTATCCAATTAGTCACTGAAATCTCGTCTATAATAAAAATATCTCTATGAAACAAAATAAAGGAGAGTGTTTACATTCAAGCAAGTCAATCAAGTCTGTTATTAAATTTTAATAATTATTTTGCAATAGAATGATGTTGTTTACGTCTTAATTAATTTCGAATTTTTCATTTCCATTTGTGCTTATATATAAAATTTGAGTGAATAATAACTTAATATTTGCACAAAAGATTGAATTTGCATTTTATCAACTACTGGATGAAGACGATTTCGATTCGAACTGGTGTTTAATAGAATGAAAACAATCGTTTAATTTCCGTTTAATCATGTATACATCATCTTTGTTTAAAGTTAAGTAGAAATATTTTTAAGGAATCTGGTTTGATATAGTATGTAAATTTTTTCATGAAATGGTGTGTGAAAAAAGTTGGCATCATTATTTTTTTTATATTTATCAAAATTTCTGAATAAATCATATTTTGGTGCTGAAAGAACGTTTGTAATCAAGAGTTATTTCCATTTAATTCACACTGTATTTAAGAAATTGAAGAAGGCTATATAAGAAATTGAAGAAGGCTATTTTCTAATTAGTTGCTAATATCTTGCTCTTTTTTATATCTGATGAGACATTCTTAACAAATTATAATTTGATCTTATGACAGATCAATGCGGCCTTTTATTAAATATTGAATGAAAACTGATTTAGTTTGACGGTTACAATAGCATCTAGAGGTGTGGGTAAAAGGGTTGCAGATGCATGGGCGTAAATTTGAAGAGGAAATGTAGAATTAACATTTTTTCATTTATTTTACATTCTTAAAGGAATAATAATATTTTTAAAGTCATAGAGAAGAAGAAAGAGCAAAACGTGAGCATTATTCCCCTAAAATTATCTTGCATTAATGATTCATTAATGTTTTTCTTCACACGATATATTGCATTTTTTTAGTGTTATAAAAGTGATCATTTTTTAAATGAATCACCGCATTTTTAATGGTTATTTTAAAATTCTTTGAATATTTTCATGTGTTTTTTTCTTAAGTAAAATTATGAAAGTTTCCTAACAGTTTTATGAGATTGATAGATCATGGACATTTGTAACAACACGAAGGGAATATTTTACGCTCTGCTTGCTGTCAATATCAATGGGACTTTCATTAAGTTTTTATTATCATTATAATTTGTTACTTGTGTAGAATATTACAGTTTTTATCAGATAATTGTATATAATAAATTTATCTTTGAAAATATAAATGTGATTAATTTTTTTTAGATATCAGAAAAGTTGTTCATTTTCTTGATTAAGAGAGTAGTACTATTTTTTATATTTGCACTAAAATCTGACGCCTGTAAAGAGTAATAAAATTTTTATTTATGGCTTAGTGAAGTCAATTTTAGTAATAATATATATTTAGATTTATTTTTCAATAAAAAAATATTTATTTTTTGTTATTTAAAACTTTGATTATAATTTAAACTAACTCACTAAATACATAATATTTATTTTTTTTAGTTTATAAAATGATGAAATTTGTATTTTAAACCTTTAGAGAAATCAATTTCATTAAATGAACTTGAAAAAAAAACATTATTTTTTTCGAACAATAAAGAACGCATATTATTCAAGTTAACGCAATTATTAAAAAAAAATATTTAGTTGATATTATAAAAAAATCATTACAGTAACTAATACATAAAATTGAAAGTATCAAAGAGAGTTACAGTATAGAATATTATGGTCCCTTTAAAAAATGCCTAAATATGAACCTGGCGTAAGCAAAAGTCTTCGATATATTTGATTTGAATTTAAACACAATTAATCGATATTATGAATAATCGAAATTTAAATGAAAGTACTTTTAATTTCTTTGTTCTCCCTCTAAACCGGGACAGAACGCAAAATTCTCCTTCCATTAATAAAGTAGTCGCGTGTTGCTTTCCACTTGAGTTTTTGTTGATCATTATATTTATACATTATATATATATTATTTTTGTTTCACTATACAGAATAATAAATGCGAAATATTTTCAATACAAATTTTCTTTGGTTAAGGATTAAATAAACAGTAAAATTAATGATTCCCCAGTTTTTTGTTAATTTTTAAAAATTTTATAATCTAATGAATATATAATCTAATATATTAATCAGATATATTAAATTATGTATTATAATGTTCATCAGATTCATATTCATAAATATCTGATGAAATTCATCAAAAGTCTTTAATTTGCATTTCGTTTTGAAATATATAAATGTTTTTTTAATATGAAATTCAAATGAACAAATACAAATCTCAATATACGAGTTCGTTTTTGTAAATGCATATGTTTTATTCTATCTATTTCGAATAACCTTGAAATGGGTTCTATGCTATTCTGTACTATCTCAATTAGATAAATTTATATAAATCACATTATCTTAAAATATTACTGGATTGTGTTATATTGCTATAGCATTGAATAAGAATAATAATTAACTGAAGGGACAAAATGATTTGGTTCTTTCATTAGTGTCATATATCAATGGAGAAATTAAAAATTTTCCAATGAAATAAAGATAATCTTGCCCTGCTATCCCATTTAAAACTTAATTTTTTAGGAAAAAAAAACATAAATATGCTGTGAAAATTAGAAAAGAAATAATATTTTGAATGTGTGAAATCGAAAAAGAATTACAGAGTTATCATTTACATTATTTATCGTAATCCTATAACAAAACTGAATTGTACAATTGCTTTTAATTTTTGCTTAACTTTTATTCATTATGTAGAAAATCAATAGTCTTGAAGGATATTTTAAAAAAAAGCTAAAACCATATATATATATTGTAAAAAAAAACTATAGTTTGATAAAGAATAAAATGCGCAGCTTTTGGTATTTGAAACAATTTATAGGACTTAAATCCTTTCAGTTTTTAAGAAATTAAAGTCTTTTTTTTATCACCATTTAGAATGAATGTCGAGATGTTTTAATCAAGTAATTCTCCGATAGTCAAAACAAAAAGAAACAAAAAAAAATGACTACATACCTCAAAGTTTTTCTAATATCAGATTATTTTCCATCGAGGCTTCTAATAATGAGTCTTCATTTCAATCGGCATCACGCTGAAGAAAATAAGGGTAGTCATTTTTTAGAACTTTTTAAAAGTTGTGAGCGAAAATGCAAGATGGTCGTGAAATTTTTCTCTGATTACAAAATTATTATTACAAACGTAACATTGAATATAATGCTGTAAAATTTTTATTATTGAAAAAGCGTGTTCTTCATTTTTTAAATCTAACAGATAGTGAAACTATTGTAGAAATAATGATTTTCATTCGATTGCCATCAAAATGATTTCTGGCTTCAACAAAGAAAAAAAGTTCAATAAGTTTTTCGCTTCCAAGAATTTAAATCTCCCCCCCCCCCCCCTTTTTTTTCAATGTCAGTTTTGGGTTATTATAAAGCAGAAAGTATTTGCAATTTCAGTTAATGATATTGCTATACTCAAAGTTACAATCGCAAATACCATGTCCAGTGTGACAGTCGAAATATTGGATAATACGTGGAGAGAACTGGAGTACCAACCTTGACATTCATTAAGCTACCAAGTGCATTCACATTGAAATTCACCGACTAAAGTGATTTCATTAAAAATTTTGTAGTCGTTAAAACAATATGTCGAAACGAATGTATGTCATGTTCCAAATATTTTTTTTAATATTTTTTTATAATCTGGAAAAGAACGAAAAGAACAGGAAAAATCAAATCTGTTATTTTTCTGATTAATATTCTAATAATTTTTTCACTCAAAATCGGCTTCTAAACATGAAAAATTTAGCAAACCCTTACGAAAATTTAGATCACAGAGCAAATCTCTTTAATTGGTCGTCCAAGGAAGCTAGAAAATGGCATGTGAAGAGAATGATGCACTATCGAATTTTGGTTTAAAATACGATAAACTATATATTTTGCATGTAAAATATAATTTTATCGATCTGTTTCGTAAAATCAATTTTAGTATTCTGCGTCATGCTTAGCTGAAATCAGAATATTAAAAAAAAATTAAATAATTGAGCAAAGCACGTAATAATTATAGCATTATCTCCTATACTGTGACATTCTAGATCTTTTATTACAACGTATAAATTAAAATTATTTTTTTATTGTTATAGAAACTTCTAATTTATCTTTATTACAGTGAAGTTTGCAAGGAAATGCTTAGATTAAAATTTTGTTTCAAAAAACTCACGCAGGTATCTATTGTCATGATACCGAATTTTGAATTCTAAATTTCGTGTAAAAAATGTTTATCTTTTTAAGCAACATACAATCGAGTGCCTATGTCAATATAAAAACATTTTTAAGCAATGAAATATGAATAGGAATGAAAGAAACGAAGACAAAATGGCGAAATTAGATATATAAGTGCAACTTTTTTTTTAATGATAGCACAAACTAGCAGTAAATATGTTTTGTTATAAAAAGTCTGACATGAAAATATTTAGATAGATATTATCTGCAAATTTCGAAATGAAGGAAACAATTGTTC
>JAPMOR010080723.1:0-18936 GCA_026543865.1 Argiope aurantia | reverse complement strand
TAAACTGACAGAGTGTACATTTATATCTATGAGCTCTAGTGTTCACGTATTTTCTTAAAATTTATACCCAAAAGCAATATTATCTGCTTTGATAAACAAGCTATGAAAGAACTTGCGATTCTATTTAAATAAAGCCATTAAAAACGTTTCTTGTAAATAATTTTTCCTTTTTTCCTCGTAGGTTCTACGAGCAGAAGACAGCCGACAGCAGGATCTTCGGCATCAGGCACTTTGCCGGTCGCGTTCCTTACGACGTGACGCACTTTCTGGAGACCAACCGCGACGTGGTGCCGGACGACATTGTCGCCGTTTTCCACAAGACCATTTGCAACTTCGGATTCGCCACTCACCTCTTCGGCAGCGAGCTCAAGGCGCTCTACTCTCAAGGTGAGAATTTGTTTCGCATTCAGAAAGGTTTATCAAAATCCAATGGTAACTTTTTGTTTTCTGTCGTTGACGAAAATATTAATATGTAATTAATTTAACATATAAAAAATATTTTACCAACTTATCCTTACTGAACTTTTGATGGTACTATGCCCTTAAATGCCAAGAAAAAATCATAATTATAATCTATAACTGCAATTTGACTGTGAAAACTTATTGCCATTGGAAGAAATCTCAAATGGAGTCTAAAACGTGCTACGCTGTTTTTCTTAATTTTTTTTTTTAATTTAGAGAAATAGTGTTTAATTATTTTCCTCAACTTTATTGGAGTTACAGAGTTTAACCTTTAATTTTTAATCACAGAATAAATAAAAATTTGGTGTGTTTCAAATTTTTTTTTCTTGATTTTTTTTTTCCATCTAAACTTCATCTTTTCTTTTTAAAACAATTTCACATGATTTTTGTTTAAATGAAACATTTCCAACTAAGATTTGTTTGTTTATTTCTTTAAAAAGGGATCAGTTTTACAGATAACGAGAATTATTCTTCAAATAGACAGTTACAAAGGCTACAGCATCTGCATTAATATTCTTAACTTTTACTAAAACATTAAATTCTGTGCATTCAGTACTGCCTAACACATGAAAAAAAAACTAGTATCTGACATTAAGTACAAGCATTCTGAAAGTCAGTTTTGCGGCACAGATTCATTTTAACATTCTATAATTTTTATAAATTCATTCTATAAAAAAATCTTTCTTTAATACTCATTGTTGTGAAACGACTTGCATAGAACTTTTTAAACTGTAGGGCACGGCTCCAAATGAAACTGCTAAGAATAATATTTAACTTTGGAAAATTCTTGTTTTTTTATTATTTTTTTCCTTCTTTTTTTAAAATTATTCAACATTCCAGACAGATGAAGGAAAAATTGTTAAAAATGAGTTTTTCTTTTTATAATGATTTATTGGTTTTTCCATTTTTTTAAATTTATATTTCAAAACTTTTTCAGACAGATTATATCTCGAGTGGGTAAACCCTAAGAAGCCTTGGCTTTTGATATAAGGAGAAAAAATAATATCCCTAATTCATAGGTTTATCACTGAATATCGTGAGATACAGTTTTCCTTCTACTTAGTTCATACTGATATGCTATTTAATGTTTCGTAGCGCCATTGTCTAAACTTTTTAAAATTGTTTCTGGGTCTCTCGAAATGATTGCAATTTTAGTTTGTATTCCCTCTATCTTTTGAAGTTCTCTGAATATAATTAAACTTTTTGTCTTGCAGAAACCGTGCCTAGAGGCGTTTCATTCAGAATATCTCCTACTGCTCATACAGATTTGTAAGTATCATTTCTATATGTACTTTTTCATATCAATTAATTATAGCATCTTATTAATTTATCAGAGTTCATAAATTGACTTCGTAATAAACTGGCTGCCATCGACAATAATCTGAACTTCTGAGGAAATATTGTTCTTACGAATTAAATTTCTATTGCAAAACTTAGTATTGAATCTTCTTAATGAAATAAAGATCTATGAAATTGCAGTGCTATTAAAAGTGTAGTTGCCCAGATAATCTATTTACTAACTGCATACTTTATATCTTGATATTAAAGCTTCACTTTGTTATTCATCATGTAAGCACAAGAAATTGAACCGAATTTTTCTTTAATTTCCAGCAGTAGAAAAGAATTATGTGTTTAAAAATTAGATTAAAGGATGAAATTGGTTTGCATTTCCTCACAGCAATAAAAGTATTCCTGTAAAATATAGATAAAAAAGTGAAATTCCAAAGAAAGAAAAAGATTACTGAGCAAGCAATTCATATGAAAGTCAGTATTATAAATTTAAAAATAACTTTAAGATCACGATGTCATCGTGAAGAAACATCAAAATCTTGTTTAATTTTTACCAAAATCTTTTTTTTTTAATTGTTTCAAGGTGCAGAGTATCATCCTCCAAAGTATATATATGTGAAAATTCGTATCTAAACCTTGTAGCATGCACAGCAGGGTGGAACAAAAATGGCCTTAAATTTTTTTTTTTTTTTTTTTTTTTTTTTTAAGATTTTAGTTTGGGAATAGTGCGGAAAAGTTACCTTTTAGATTTAAAAACAATATTTAAAAATTTGGTTGCAATATTACACTATCTTAAATTGCCGTGAAAAGTTTGAAATTTGTAAAAAAATTGAAAAAAAAAAAAATGGAAATTTTTAAAAGGGGCATTTTAAAATTTTTCTTAGATTTTAGTTTGGCAATAAAATGAAAAATTAGTTTTTAGGTTCAAAAATAATCTTAAAAAATCTGGTTGCAATATAACAATATTTCGAGGTGTCCGAAAAGTGCTTAAAGTTAATAAAAAAAAAATTGAAGCATTATAAACTTTGATAAAATATTTTCATTCATATAATGTCACAAAAGATGATTTTAAATACATATATAAGCATTACCATTGGGAAAAATTATTAATTGCAAAGTATAATAATAAAAAAATATTTGTATGTCCAATTTTGCGTTTTTTAGTTCTGTATCATTAATGATTTCAAATATTACAGCTGCAAAAAGTTTGTTTCTACTTCATTGCCACATTAAACAGTTTTTTTTAAATTAAATTTTGACAAATTCCCACGCGTGTCAAATTTTGCTCTTATGTATTCTTCTCTTGCGATTGAACCACAGACATTTTGAGCCGATTCGGCCACTATTCACAGTTCTTTCCACTGCCTGCATGTAACAAGGGAGCCAGGTGAAGTCGATAACCGAGTCTCCAATACTATTTGGTTTAACTTCAGATTCCTTCTGTATAAAGTTTTAACTTAATATTAAACCACACAGGCACTTGGTAGTTTTATCGCTTCTTGTCTATTTGATAGATCTGGTTGGCTTGCCTCTTTTTGTAAAGAGCACTGTTGTTCTTCAGCGTTGTCGCCAGTAATCGTTTCTGATGCACTGGTATTTTTTGCCCGTTCTTGATTAAACTTACTTTTATTCTTTCCTGCTTCTTTCTTCCTCAAAGCGCTTGTGGTAGAAATATCAATATTATCTATAATCATTTTCCTGTTAGAGCATTGATCGTTTAGAACCTTTTATTCCATAACTAGCAATTTTTTTTTTTACACAAGACAGTAACATAAAATAAACGTCTAGCTTCTCTAAATTCTGTGAGGTTGAAATTTAACTTAAGTGAGCATTTTCTGTTTTTAGACTTTATTAATTCTTGAATTTATTAATTCTTGTATTTAGCATCATAAGCTTTTATAATTTGTGAAATTCTTTTGCTAGAAGCAACGGGAATAGAAGTTCTTGGCCCTATTTATTCTGTTATGGGAACTAAAGTGACAGAAGGATCATTCTCTGAAGCAAATTTGAGATTATATCTAAAAAACAGTAGCACTAGATTCATCAGAAGTGTGTTCAACTTCAAGCAAATCCCTAAATTTCCCAAAAATAGAACACTCCGATATTTGTCTTGTCTTCACTAATTTAGACTGGGCCATTTTACTCAAAATCTTTACTCTTTGCTCAGCTAAGCACACAAGCGCTTAAACTAACATATCAGTCACGTTAATCAATTGCACAATAGACGGAGCGGAGACGCCAACTGAACTGAGTTCGGCAAAGCTACCGACTTGAAGCCAGCTCTGTCCTTGTCACCGGACGCATACAAATCTCCACCTTACCTCAATAACTACCGTTCCGGCGACGACTCAGTGCCATTCCAGTGCAATAGTAAAACTATTTTTATATTATTATTCATATGATAAACTTAATGAAAACTTTTTATTTCATAATGGAGGCTCGCAAAAATCATTAAAAAATTGCAAATTGTGTTTTTATGAAACTTTAACATCTTTGCGGCACCTCAAGATATACTCTAATATTTTTCATAATTTTGGTTTATTTTATCTATACCAAAAGGCAACGTTTCCGTGTTTACATAAATTAAAAATCAAAAGTTGATTATTTCGTAAAAGAATTTAAAATGTAGCAAAAAATTTCAATTTTATGAAACTTAAAAATCCTTGCTGTACTTCAAGATTCATACCGTCACCGTATAATAACTCACCGTCCTTGCAGCACCAATATTTTTCATATTTATAATTTATTTTATCTACACCAAAAGGCAACTTTTCCTCGCTATTACAAATTAAATATCAAAAATTGATTTTTTCGTTCCACTCTACTGTACAGCTTCAACACACAGGCCTATTCTTTTTTATTATATGTAGAGATACAGACGTATAATTCTAATAATATTAATACAGTAAAAAGAAAATTTTTGCTAAAGTATGAAGGCTGTTGAACACAAGACTGGGATTGTAATTTTGGTCATTATCAAAGCTAGATTAGAAAACTACGTTATTTAGACTGTCCGATACGGTTAATTCTACTGCCCGAACTCCTTACACTCTCTAGCCTGTAAACAGAAGGACTATTAATATAAATAAGTAGGGCCATTAAAAAGCATCAATTTACTTTTGGGCTTATCTTTTAAGGTATTCGGTAATATAAAGCAAATAAATGAATCAATAATTAGCAAATGAATCTGCCCATACAGGGACTGTATAGTAAATAGTACGGCAGATGAATAATTGGGAATAAGTGTTTCCTTTTTGTAAACGTAGTGCTTTGAATAATCATATTAAGGCATGATTTTCAATCATGATAGCTTGACCATCCAAAATCCAGTAATTACAAGAAGTGTTGAAAAATATTATAAATCTCCAATAGTGGAAATATACTTTTTATATTACAATGTCTAATAAATGATTTAGCTCTTGAGAGCAATTCTTTCTTGGAACATCTGTTTTCTAAACAAAAAGTAAAGAAAAGAGAAAATCAGAACATTGTCTTTCAATTAATTGGCTTAAATATTATCTTAGCACTTACCATAAAACGTAGATGGGCTATATTTCTTAAAATGAAAGATTAGATAAGCAAGGGAATGAAGGAAGTATCCGTTATCAATTTTAAGTATCTGAACGCAGAGAAAATTTACAATGATGGAGATTTAAAAGAATAATTGAAAATAATTTTTTGAAATGTTGTCATCATGCAAGATACTGTCAGCGAACATCTATTTGGTATGCTATGTAAGCTATTCAGATGAGCTGCTTGATAGAATTCATATCCGTAGATAATTGAGCGCTTAAACATCTAATGTATGGGGTATAAAAAGTTGTTAACAAGAACTTCAGGTCTAAAACTTTTAAATATTCTGGTTTACAGTTCTAAATTACAGCTCGTTACAGAAATCTCTTTCAGAAAAAATGTGTCATCCAAACAATCACGGCATTTTCATTTCAGACTGAATGGTGACGAACCGGTGTCTACACTCACTCAGGATTTCCATAGCAGACTGGACAATCTGCTGAGAACACTGGTGCACGCAAAACCTCACTTCATTCGCTGCATTAAGGTAAATGCTAGTCCCTTTTTCTTCAGAACTAGTTAAACGTTTTTCCTAAACACGTAAAGTGCATAAAAAGGTATGTAACTAGTTCATGCGATCATTCTTTACACCTTTAATTACTTGGCATTGCAATCAATTTATCTAAATCAAAGGACAAAACACTTATAAAATTATAAAGGATGCAAGATGAGATAAACTTTCGACTCATTTTTAATAGAAGTAATTTCATTTGTTGTATATATCTTTAAAAAAAATCCATAAAAATTCGAAAAGAAAAAAAAGTATCCCTCAAGCACAAATGAAAGGTTTCAACTTTGAGTAAGAGTGTAAATTTCGAATTATTTTTTTATGAAAACAAGTGGTAAATTTTTATATAGTTTCAGGTATAAACACGCTTTGTGTGTTAATGCACAAATGAATATATACATGAAGTTGTATACATTCATTTGTGATGTTTGATTAATTGTTTACTTTATACACTAAAATGATTGTTTACTTTAATAATCAAGCCGAGTTATTTACAAAAATTAATTTAAAGTTTTAAATAATGCTTATTTAATACGTTATTATTTTGCAATTTAAATAAAATTATTAAAGAAATACAATTAAAAAAATCTATGAGTTAGATCGTTTTTCGTTTCACGTTTGTTTTCACAATTTTTTAAGTCATTGAAAAGAAGAAAAATAGAGAGAAATATCAGAAAAAATGAAATAATTCTTTAATTCTTTTAGCATTTTAATTTTACTTCTTTCTATATTTTTAATTAACAATGCATTAAAAACATCTACCAAAATATTTAGCAGAAACTGCAGAGTTTAATTACTACCTAATTGTAGACCATACTTTAATATGAGTTCGTTTAGTTAATTTATCTTATTTTATGTATGTAGATATTCTGATGTATTCTAATGTAATCAATGCTTTCATCAATTTAATATAATTTCATTAATGCATTTTTTAGGCGAACAATAACGAACAGCCAAATCACTTTGACCGTGGTGTCGTCGTTCAACAAATACGGGCATTACAAGTCCTGGAGACAGTCAACTTGATGGCTGGAGGTACATTTATAAGCTTTGCCTCTTTTTTTTTTTTCCGCGATTTAGTAAATGACCATTTTTATCATATACTTCCGGGCATTTATCAGGAAAAATTCTTTTCGAGAGGTATGTCTTGGAGTATAATAAAATATTTTTAGAAATCAGTAGAGCAGTTGTTTCTAAATTTTAATTGAAGTTAAGATTGCCCTTCCAAAAGCGCCTACAAATTTTCTTAGTTCAGAATCATCTCCGTTAAATTCAAAGAGCAATTGAAAGAAAAATTACACAAAAATGAAATTGGTACTGTCAAAAAAGTAAAAATTTTAAATCCAAGATGACGTAAATTGTTTTTCCTGAATAACTTCCTCTGAAATCTCTGTAGAAAAAAGACAAAATATTGGTTAATTTCTCATAACCTGTAGCTGCTACTGTCATCTGACATCTGTTTCATTTACTCAAAAGAACTTCACGTTTCTTACCTCTGTTTGAGCAACTGACTAACGTCTACTTTTAAGTATTTTAAAATCATTACTTTGGCATACACTACTACTAATCTGGTAAAAAAAAAATATCGAAATAAATAAAAATAAATTTAAAAAATAATGGTAATGTCGTTAATAAAAATATTAATTTTAATGCATTTAGCTTTAAAAAAACTGGATAACAACTGAAAGCAATATTATGCAAAATTGAAATTAGTATCATAGAAATAGTGAATTTTAAAATGATGTTAAAATATTTCTTCTGGAACAAATTTTCCTGATATTGCTGGAGGAGGCGGCGATTTTTTTTTTAAATTTCTAATTAATTGAATATTAATTAATTTTGGAATTTGATTGAAATTGAAAACACGACAATGTTCTTCCCTTGTCTTAATTAATGGACAAAGTTTGGGTGAATTCGACCCAGTGGTTTAAAGGGAAATGTGGAAAATAAATATATATATAATCACAAAGATTTTTATTTTTATTAAGATGAATGGTTTCATTTATTGTCTTTTACAGGTTTTCCGCATCGCATGAGGTTCAAGGCCTTCAACACAAGATACAGGTTAATCGCTCCCTTCAAGAAACTGAAGAGGACAGACGATAAAGCTATAGAAGATTGCGAGGTAAATAATAGTTTGTTGCAGTCATTTAATATTAATGCATTTGGAGAAAGTATGATTCTGAAAATGACTGAGAATTTTCTTTATTTTTTGAGTAGCATAGTAGGCTTATTTGATTGTTTTAGTTTTGCTACTTTGACTTATAAATCAAACACTAATACTATTTCTTATGAGTATATTTTACATTAGATTGCCATAGAAACTAAATATCTTTTTCCAATTTAAATTTAAAATATATTACTCTATGAAATTTCTCTCTCTCTCTCTCTCTCTCTGTGTGTGTGTGTGTGTGTGAGAGAGAGAGAATAACATTGATTTTTTTTAATGATTCTCCTTCTTTGATTTGAGTTCCATTCCTCTTTCTAACAGTAGTATTAAAAAATGGGGGCAGTAGAATACAATTTTAATAATTTATGGGCAGTAGAATACAAAAAAAGTTCTATTCATTCAGTTGTAGAGATTTTCAGAAATTTGAATTGTAACAAGCTCTTAATTCAAAATTATTTAGTTTTGAAATTTTAAATTAAGTTTGCTTTAGCTAACTTTAATTTTTCCCCTTGAGTTTCTCTTTCCATATTTATTTTTTCTCTTTTTTATGATAATTTCATTCCAAGACTAATTTACAAACCTTTTGTTGTGAAAGACTTCAAATATCATTTGAAATGATTTCTGAAATATTTAGCAAAACAAAGCAAAACTTATACCTGTAATGCATTGTGTAATAACAGAAAATAAAAAAAAGCAAAACTACAATTGTAATTGAGTTGCTCATTATTGCGCGGAAATAAGCAAATTATTTTTTTTTCCTTGAAACCAAATACGATTAACTAATTTTATGTGTTCTTACCATTTTGCAGCTTATTTTGGAGTGTTTTATGGCAGTGACAGAAAACTGCAGAGTCTCAAATGCTTCCACTGCCTGGGCCATGGGGAAGAGGCATATATTCCTCAGGTAAATAAGGGTTTATTATCATTAGTTGCCATTTTTGATGACCAGCTGGTTGGCTGGGATTTTTTTTTAAGTTTTAATTCAATATCTAATGCATGTCTTGATATTCATAATAATTCAAAAAAAAAAAAAACATTTTTTTTTTTTGGCTTTAAGTAGAGGTATGCATTAAGTTTATTTTATATTTGTTTTATTTATTATGTAAATGAACTTATCTAATGGATTCAAGTCCCATGACAGTGCAATTGGAAACGTATCTGTCCGGGTTATCTATGAATATCTTGAAATTGAATGTTGTCTTTCGCTGTAATATAACTTCCTATTCTTGATACAAAGTGAACGAATAATACGCAGAATCGCTCTTCTTTAGATTTTAAGAACTGAAGGAAATTATGTGATTGAATATTTAATGAGCGAGGGAAATGGATATGAATTTCATTGTAAGAATAAAATGATTTGTTAAAAATTATGTAAAAACAATATTTTTAAAAAAATTTCTGGGAAGACAATATTTGAAATTTTAAAAAGAGGCAAAAACATGTGTAGAAAAAAACATTTTTTTCGACATTTGTAGAGGGGAAAACCACAAAACCTCATTTAGTGATTAAACTTTTTTTTAAATTTCTCCGAATCACACATTTCTACCTCCAAATTATATTTGTACCAAATTTGGAAACTAGACTTGGTCTTATAGAGTGCTAAAAGACAACATAAACCCACAACTGTCTTCATAATTTATAAAGATAGTACACCGAGATTAGTTTAGTTATATTAATGTTCCATTTGAAGCAAAACTAGGGCTATTTTAGGACGGACCTCGTAATTTTGAACCGCGGTCAGATGACGAGGACGACACATGAGCTGGCATCCCCCTCTCCACACCACACCAGCGGGAGGACGTTTGGTCATGACGGATTTAACGTGCAATAGACCCCCTTACACGACGGTGGAATCGGGTCTCGAACCTGAAACCCTCCTGTTCCGAAACCGAGACCTTACCACCAGGCCACCACGGCCCTCAGAGTATATCGAGATGATACCATTTGGTGTAGAAGATCGATAGTGTCAATAAAATTGAATTAAAAAAAATAGAAAGAAATCTAAATATTTCAAGATTGCAATGAATAAGTTTAATTGATAATCGGAGAAGAATTGGTAATACGGTTTTCTTAAATTTTTTTATTGATTTTATTTTTAGTTTACTTTGCATTAATCGTTCATAAATTGCATGAAAAGATTAAATAGATGTATCATTTACTTTTCTAAAGCTGTCTTCCATCAATCGTATTTAAAATGGACTCAAACATTTTTTCAATCAAACGTTTCAAAACATTTGATTAAATCAAACATTTTGTAACAGAATGTTAATTTTTTAAATAAAAATAATGCATTTTGAGATGTGTTTTTACCCAAAATGTTTGCAATGATAAAAAAAATTTTCTTCTTAATAATGAATCATAATAATATAGAACAAAAAAATGTAATAATCGCATAAACTTATGTAATTCATGTAATAGTTAGGTAATTAAACTTAATCTAATCAGAGAATTCTGCAACTGCAACTGCCGATTGATTCGAAATAGACTAATCAAAGGATACGCTGAAACAGTCTCCAAAGATAAATAAATAAATAATAGTTCAGAAAATTTTTGTTGAATTTCATATTAGAATAAAATACTGGGGGGAGGACTCAATAAATTTTCACATTTGTAATTTTCTTTGCTACATTTGTAATCGTCTGTAATAAGCAAATGATACTTTTATTAGAATTTGTAGTCTGTTTGTATTGTATTGTAATATGCTTCCTAGCAAGAATTGTGTAGCGTATCCTTTGAATTATCTATTTACAATTTTTTTTCACATTTTATTTACAACTACAGAGCATTTTAAATAGGTCATATTGAATTACGATCATCCTGTTTAATGAAATGATTAATGAATAAAATAGTTAATAGTTAATGCAATAAAATACTTAAAAGCCATTTACTGCAATTTAAAAACAACAAAAATATCAAAGACTTAATTCTGAGTTGTATTTATCTGTCGCTAAACTGTTTAATCAATTGTATAATATTTTAATTTTATGCAAGTAACCTTTTATTTGAATAGAAATGCTAATGATATGTGATGTTCATATGATATTTGGAATGGAATTTGCATGTCAAATAAGCGTTATTATCTGACAGATAATAATAGTTATATTCAATGTATAGGAGACAGCTGATTATATATGAGGCTTATAATCACTAACCTTTCAAACAAATCTGATATTAGAGTAACATGAAATGTTTGTCTCTGTCGTTATGGCAGTGACTGAATAAATAGGATTGCTTTTATGATAGTTTATATTATAACTCCAACAGAATTGAATGGTCAAATAATTCGGCTGACTTTAGCAGCAGTGATAAAATAATTATCAGTGTTGATAAATATTGAATCCTCTTCCAGTGATCATTTGGTTTGAATTATCTAATAGAACTCAATTCAAATGAAAATGACACCTTAGTACAATTCCAGGTTCCTGTTGAAAAAATTTGAATTGTATGAGAAATTTCCTTAAGTTTAAGTCATTCTATCAATGAACTATCAGTTGCAGTTTTTACACTGATTATATGAAAATTAGCCGCATCTTTGGTGACTAGTTCGTTCATCCAATTTATCGATATTTAAATTTGTTAAATAATTAATTCGTTTTTTGATACGACTGAAAAACATGAATTCAATCGGTATACTGCAAATTTAAAAAACAAGTTAATGCATTACGAAATAAAAGCGGAAGTGAAAATCTTCCTACTGAGTTACTGACTGTTAAAACCAGGTGATTGAATGTTTTGATGTTTTGTTTAAATCCCTTCATAAATATGCTTTATAAATGAATTTGCTAATATGATATGTAATGCAAGCTATTCAATTAATTATGAATCTAATACGAGAAAGGTGAAGATGTTATAATCCATATGTGATCTGCAATACCGATTACTTTTTATGTGATTTACAGCGAGTATGATATCCTTGTATGATGTACTGTGCCTATATTTTATCGTAATAATTGTACCAATGCATTCGTTTCGTTGTAGCGAGGGATCTCGACAGCAGCTGGAGTTACTCCGGGTGGAGCGCAGGCATAATGCAGCCGTCCTCATTCAAGCTGTCTGGAGAGGTTGGAACTTCAGAAAGAAGCGGTGGCCCACCCTCAAGAGAAACCTTTGCATGCAGGCACGGACACGCGTGAATAGGTGAGTTGCGTTCAAAGTATCTCGTTGTGTCAATACCCCTCTTCTGTTCATTCTGTATTAAAATATAATTCTAACTGCGTGGTTTAGGGACGAAAGTGGCACTGAATAATCAGCAGTTATTTTCTCTTTTACAGGTAGATTTATGGAGATTGCAATGTTAGTCTATCGTAAATGCTATTTCAGTAGAATGTGTGTGAATAGTTTCGGGTACTTTTACAATTAAGCGAATTGCTATTTACATGCAGTTCTATTATAATATAATAAAATGCGCTTAAAGAAATTTATTACCAACAGCTTGTCAATTAGCATGGGATAATTAAGACGCGATTACTATGTTATTACCAGCAAGAGAATTAAACCTAAATACATAGTCCAGAATGTCATTTTGTCTTGTGAGAACTATTTTGTGATTTAACTGCATTCACAAACAAACAAACAAACAAACAAAAATTTATTTAACTGCTTTTTATTTCTTGAAAATGTGGGGACATGCACTAAGGGTAAACATTTTTAAAATTCAATAACCAAAATTCTAACATTTGTAATCATAAAAATGATGCACAAACCTCAAATGTTCTACCGACTCTTTGTTTTATCATAATAACACCATCCTAATAGAAAGCTATTAAAATTCTAACACGAGAATACTTCTGCGTAAATTTTGTTTCTGGATTGAGAAGAATCAATACTGAAAGAACTGCTTAATGATTCAGTCAATTATATTTCAATAATGCGCTTTAAATCGTAGTTTAGCATCTCTGTAAATACTGAATAAACGCCACCATTTACAGAACCTTATTGAAAAACTGATTACCTTCCTCCAGGCCCCGTCCTCAACCAATTGCTGGCACCCCACCTCCGGACCTGGAGCGCTGCGACCAGAAGACGATCCAGCAGACTTGCTCTCTGTTCGGTCTGGACCTGGAGAGGCCCCCACCCGTGCCTCCTAGCCGCTCATACACGGTGACAGGCAACACCAAAATGGGGTACCCGCAGGCCAGGGTCATGAAGATGAACTATCCAGGTGAGCGACGAGTTTCTTTATTTATAAAGCGTTGAAGACGAGTGTCGAAGTCTTAATGGGATATTACAATTCATTTTCTTTTATACGATTCATCAAAGTATTGAGTCCTAATTTTTTGACGAGTACAATACTTTCTCTTTACTACGTATGCGAGAAAATAAAAATAATTAATGGGTGCTGCAAAATTATAATGTCTATTAAGCATTCATAAGAAGGAAGAACGATTGCTTTAGAAACAATTAAAAATATCCGATGCTTGGACTTGATGTTTTTTGTTGGCGACAATTAAGCCCGAATGTATACTTTTTTATGTTATATGAATACTTTATATGTAAATACCATAACATAGTTTATTCTGCCAATTATAAACATGATACATGAAACGATTATATAGTTCTTTATGGATTATCTGCTCGATTGTCATTATACAGTTTTTTTATAGATTAA
This sequence comes from Argiope aurantia, assembly GCA_026543865.1. Taxonomy (NCBI): domain Eukaryota; kingdom Metazoa; phylum Arthropoda; class Arachnida; order Araneae; family Araneidae; genus Argiope; species Argiope aurantia. The sequence continues at coordinate 5,325 of JAPMOR010080723.1, read as the reverse complement.
ATGTTTGAATGCCATTATGAAGTTATTTATATATTATATGTATGAATTTCATAACATAATTATTTATAGATAATAGTATATACGAATATGACTATACAGTTGTTTTCAATTCTTGCAGAGGACAACAGCGGAGAAGTGACTCTGCACAAAGGCGAGACGGTGATGGTAGTGCGCGCGTCCGCAAGACGAGGTCACTTGGTGGTCGAGCACAAGAACCACACCATCCACGTACCCTATCAGTTCCTAGAGCTGAAACCTTCAGAAGGAGTCAACATTTGAGTGCATGAACTCCACAATTCTTGAAACTGCTCAAGGACTCAAAGCGAGAGTCGAAGTCCATTCGGCAACTAACACCAAAAATAGAATCTCGCTTCTTTTAGGGAGTCTAAACAAAGAGCAATAAAGTGACCGAAATTAGATTTTTTTTTTTCTGAATCAGAAGCGATTTGTTTGTGAAGTGAGAATCTGAAACTCATGATGAATTTTTCAGATATTTAAAATAAAACTCAATTAAGAAAAATAATTAGATATAACTTTACCATATTAAAAACCAATTCATTCGAATCCTTTGATGCTTGCAATAAAAGAAAAATCGTCACTTGAATATCTGAATATATCATCTTCAATTAATTTCTTAGCGATATATATATTTCCATTTGTCAAAAGTATTCCAGATTGCTTTTAAAATAATTGAAATGCAGGATTGTTAAGGACTGCAAAGAAAATTGAATTTTAGAATAACTTTGAATGAAGCAGCAAATTACCTACCATCTAGTTTTCTGCATTAGATTTTCTTGGACAAATAAAGTAACTGGACAAATCTGAAGAAAGACGTTATAATATATTATTGCTCGTCAAGAAATATAATGGAGTTTCAGAATTATATAGTTAGAAGAACACCTGATATTCGAAAATGCTTTTTAAATCTCATATATACCAAAGGTACAGTTTCTAAATTTTATATTGATAAGAAGAGTATTGTTTACTAACAAAGGTTGTATTTTATAATCTTGAAGATATTATTTTTGCTGTTAGTTGCTTACGAGTGGACAATTTATTCCTTTTATGGTTTCATATCTCAGGGCTTCATGATCATCGTCGTCAATATCAGGACATGTGTTTTTTTGTCGAACAAAACTAAACTCATCAGTGGGTGTTCACCAGTGGTGGTTTGTTTGTATAAATATTTTTGTCGCTTAGTACAAATATCGTCACATTTACGTGAAATCTGTCCACTTTCATAGGAGTGGGTTTACATTCATTTGAATTATGTTGGGTTGAAAGTGTATTTTTTTTTAATTTTTTGTCTTACATTTTTTGCGCCAAATTCGACGCTATTATAGCTCTAAAGCGTCTCAAGTATTATTTCAAAAATCTTTTAAAAAATTTTGAAAATTCATTAACATACCTTAATTTTTTTTCTTCGTTTTGTAAATATGACTATTCTGTAATTTTTAAATATGATTTTCTATTTGATTATCTCTACATTAATCTTCTTTAATCGATTCTGACAAATATTATTGTATACGCAGATAAGTGACAAATATCATGGTTGGTTTTCACACCAAATGGAAATGAAATTGTTTAAAAAGAAAACAAAAAATGAACTCGTCAACGAAATACTAAATTGGATGTAGGTATCCTAGGATCGGGAGCCACTAGCATTTGATGGATTTCGATTTCACAACATGCAAATTCCAATTAAGCATGTGAAATTCAAACAATTTCTAACTTTTACAAACAAACTATAACTATGCACCAATTCATTTTGAAAAATATAGCATAAGACTTTTTTTATAGTAACATTCTGCGAAAACTGATATATCACAAGATGATTAAATTTTAAGATTATTAAATTTTTTCCAATGACATTATTACTTCTGGCAGCCAAAATCAACATTACAGTAATTATAATACAGTTATTATGTTATTGATCACGGCCATTTTTAAATTTAAATGATAATAATAATAATTATTATTATTATTATTTACCATGTGTTGAAGAAAACAAATATTTCTTCGTGCACAGTAGCAATAACTGCAAAATCTAAGAGCATAGATTAATAAAAGCAAAAGAGCATTTTCCTGCATTTCTTGTCAGAAAATAGTTGTTCCAGACAGTATGATGCCTTTACAGCAAGGGTCTAAAGGTTATAACCAATGTTAAACGTTTATAAGCAATAAATAGATAATAAATTTTCTAAGCAATTTTTATTTTGCCTTCCAATGTATTGTTTGAAAATCAACCATGCATATTGCCCATGTACTGTCAGAATAATTTTCAATTAAAAAATAAAATTATGCTTTCTCTCCTGTCTTGTAGATTTGTATAGGTTTCTGGAGAGAAAGTGTATCTTTAGGTCTATAACATGTACATAATTTGAAACTTTTATGATGTTCCATTAAAAAAAAAGTGCCTTTACTACCTCAAAAGTTTATTTTTTTATATCCTCTCCTTTTTTATATATTCTTTCTTTCTTAAACGTTACCTTTAATTCCTTTTATTCCTATTAAAGGTTCAGTATTTTCGAGAGGTATTTCGATACTATTACGCTTCTGTGCACTTATTATGGTTTTCACAATGCAAATTTTCATTATCATTTGAGATTTATCTTCTCTTCAGTCAGTTGAATGTAATAAATATTTATATATATTGTTTTCTACAAAGTATTTATTCCCTCAGGAAAACTGTGTTACTGATCCCAAAACATGTACAGAAAACACTTTGTAATGTGTGCCAATTGATTTGTGCATTCATGTTGAGATTTTCTCCTTTTTTAGAACTGTTTGCTATCATTACATTGGGAAGTTTCTATTGTAATTCTTTTATTCACATTTGTAATGCATGGAGTTTTTTCGCTTCTTTAAAGTTAGTAGGTAGCTATTCAAAAAACTCTAAAATGTTATATTTATTTTTTAATCTATTATGTGCAATAGACACAACATTGTGTATTTTTCTTGGAATTTTTGTTTCACCATTTTTCTCTTTCGGTTATTCAAGTTGTTTCAAATACCGCATCAAAAATGCATACTGATATATGAGTAACTGGAATTCAATATTTAATTTCAAAATATAAACCTGAATACAATTATCGGCAGCAACAAAATTATATATTATTTAATTGGTAAATCTTAGAAGTTTAAATGTGTATAGTATAATGCTCTTAATTTTAGTGTTTTCAAAATATTTTGCCACTTTATAAAAACAATAATTTGGTAGGTTTCAATTAATAGAAGTCAGTATTTTTTGTCATTTTTTAAAACTTACTTATTGCAATTCAAAAAGTAAAATCTTATAAGACCTGTAAAGTTACAATCTATTCTTATAATTCAAGTTTTAATACCTAATTTTTTTTTCAAGTTTATTTTCTCTTGAATCTTTCAAAATAAAAAAAAAGCATGGCCTAAAAAGATAAAATAAATTTTCAATTTAGAAGTTGACAGAATTCAAGATGCTATTAATTAATAATTTTTATATAAAATTTTTCCACCATTGTAAGAATAAATTTATAGAAATTCATAATACCTGAAATTGATCCTAACAAATATATATATATATATTAAGAATTTTAAAAAAGTTTTTTGTATAAATTTCAAATAATATTAAGTCCGATAAACTCGTCAGTCAGTCTTCTGATAGAACAGATATGAATATCTTCCCGGAAATATTTTCAATAAAACTGACTCAGAATGGTGTTAAAGTACTGACAAAAACCACCAAGTAATTATTATAATTAAATAACCACAATACAGCTACTGAGTAATTATAGCAAACAGTTTTATATTACAACAATTTTGCTAGAAATATAAAAATTGAGACACTTTTACTTTAATCATAAACCGGTGTTAATCCTTGGTTAATTGTATATGTAGAAGAAATTTTTTCCGATTGATATAATGAATATAAAATGGCAGAATTAAAATATTCTCTCTTTATACTGATATGCTCTGTGCTTCTCAACTCTGTACAGAACTGTAAACTTTAGAAAAAATGCTCAGCTGTTTTTGATAAATTCAAATCTGGATGTTTTCTGTGCATTTTTATAGGTATGCCTTTTCATTTTGAAACTAATGTTTTTGGATCTGTTATGTATTTATTGATATTAATTATGCATACAAAATAAAGCAGTTACCAATACAGTTTTAGTTTTCTTCTTTTAAATCAATGCACGCATTAAATAAGTTCAATATTACCGAGATAACTATCTGAATAGATACTTATAAAATCCATAGTGTTTTCGATAACACTAGCCAACTTTTGTTTACAAATATAAATGTATATTAATTTGCTTTGAGTCGACTGTTTGCAACATTACTGTTGGATTCGCATTTTTTGCATTTTGGTAACTAAACTTTTACAGTACAGAAATCATCAAATTGGCATGGTTTTGATGATAAATTATATAATAATGGTAATTTTTCGTTTATATAATTGCAAAAAAAAAAAAATGCTTTTAATTTTCTGATTTTTTTAACGTAATGGATATTCAGTAACTCACCCGAGATTCACAACAAATGTCCATTAAGATGATCACCTTCTTTATTACAGTTAAAAGGTAACAAAGAATAGGTAGTCTAATTTGAATTACACTTGTTCGAATTAATTGAGACTAGATCGAATTCGGATAGCTGGATAATAGACGGAGGAAAGAAACCGCGAAAAAACCAACCTTAAAATTTCTAACTGATGTATTTGTAATTTAAAAACATATTTCTACATTTTGCCTATTCACATACAGTTTAAAATGTCACTACTTAAATATAACAATTAAATTCGGGTATTTCGCTGTCTTTAAATTATTTAAACTTTTTTTTTAACTCTCTTGCATCTGAAATATACTGTACAAAGAAAATACTGTAACTGCAAATTCGAAATATACTGAAAGCACTCCTAGAAAATTCGAAATCGAAATCTCCTCGTTTCAAACCTCTCTGAATCCCCAAAACACATTTTTATTATTATGTTAGTCAGTGAATACGATAGCTCACAAACGTTTCAAGCCAGTTGATGGAAATCTGATATAAGAAATAACGACCACATGTGTCCATTTTTGTCAAATTTTAAACGAAATCTATTTATATGATGTCTGTCTGTCTGATTGTTCGATTACAGGTGAAATCGATAACTACAAAACAGGTAAATTAAATTTGATACACAGGTTTAGCACCTAAAGTATAGATTTTTATCAAACTTTGAATCAAATCCGTCAAACATTTGATTGTCTGTCGGTCTGTACTTTCACATGCAAGTAAACCCGATAACTCAAAAAAGCAATGACTTAAATACAAGAAATTTGTTTTATAATTTTGTATTAAAATTGCAAT
>JAPMOR010080705.1:0-10358 GCA_026543865.1 Argiope aurantia | reverse complement strand
TTTAAAGTAAGAAATAGTTTGAAAACGAAACTAAAATGAAAACGAAACAAAACAGTTTCGAAATCCCAAATTATTTCCTATTCACAGATGAACTGATACAAAAGTATTAAAATCAAGTTAATAGGGAAAAAAATAAACCAAATAAAAATTAAACTAAATAAAAAAATATTAAAAAGAACCAGGCCTGAAGACTCTTTCAAGGGTCACCCTCAGGCAGGGATTCAAAAAAAAAAAAGGGATTTTTCTATGAAGGAAATGCAGACAATGAAGTCTAATAACGATTCCTCGTGACCCGAAAATACCCTAAAATTAGGCCCAAGAGATATACCATTTGGCTAAAATAGAAAAATAGAACTTTCCTTGCATATTATATCACTGAATAGATGGCGCTGGGAGCCTACAATTTTTTACCTAAATTACCGTTAGCTTTGTGTTTTTAATAAGCGGGAATCACAATCGATAGCTTAAAATTTCCTTGACTGCTGATGGTATGTTCTTGCCTTTTTGTTTTTCTTTAGTGTTATTTTATGGTATTTTGGTTTTTATTGTTATTTTTGTTATTGTATTTTTACTTATTAGTGGTTTTTTCTTCTAATTTGTTGTTTTGTATTTTCCTTTCTGTTAAAATGGTATATCTCTTGGACCTAATTTCAGAGGATTTTTCGGATCACGAGGAATCATTATTAGACTTCATTGTCTGCATTTCCTTCACAGAAAAAATCCCTTTTTTTGAATCCCTGCCTGAGGATGACCCTTGAAAAAGTATTCAGGCCGGATTCTTTTATATATTTTTTTATTTGGTTTATTTGGTTTTCCTATTAACTTAATTTTAATACTTTTGCGCATATATATATATATATATATATATATATATATATATATATATATATATTCATTCTTTGAAAACTAAGCAAATTGGTTTCGAAAATAATGTTTTCTTTTTTACATCAGTAACCGAGTTTATTGATTTAAATTTTGTTTGCTTTTTTACTTTGTTTTTGTGCATTAATTAAAAGTGAGTATTTTTCTTCTTTAAGTTAACATTTTATTTCTGTTTTTTTTTTTTTTTTTACCTAAAAACATCTTTTAATTTTACATCACATGTTCAAATACTTTTATCATTATCTCATACAGATATAAAAAAAACCTTTTTATAATATAAGCAGATTATAAAAGTGAACCAAATCTTCTTTTTTCTTGAATATTCTGAATAATATTTATTTTTGCATAAAAAATGAAAAAGATATTAATTAAAACTGTTAAATTATTTTGAAATAATTTAGAAAAAAAAAAGAGAAACACTAACTCAGAATCGAACTCAGGTTTTCTGAACGCTACGCCAGTGTCCTAACCACTACACTACTCGAACGCTCGTACGGCGACACATTATTAATATATAAGCTAATTCGAAAGTTTTAAGGTTTATTATTGAGTCAATATTTTCATTAATAAACATTCTAAATGTATACTATAATTATACAAAATCTCATTCCGAACTCAATTTTTAACCTAGTACTTTCTCCTTGTTAATATCAATTTTAAATATTTCGCTTCCGGTTTTTAGTGTTGGCGTTAACTTTGCTTCTAACTACCGCAGAAAAAAATTAAATCATTTTTGGAATCTTAAATGTGTTGATTTAATACAAAATAATAAGGAAATTCGAAATTTTTACGAAAACTGTGATTTTATTGTATGTGCATATCGCAAGTTATTAATAAATGTTAACATTCAGACAAAATTTTTATCTGTAAAGATAGCATTTCTTTGTTTAATAGTTTATCTTTAGAATATCCTCTAGTTTCTTTTTAGATCTTAATTAAAATTTATAAAAACATGCAATTACTGATAGTACTTTTATGAAATTTTACTATATAACATTTTTAATAAAGCGTTTTAGTTTCACTATTTCATTCACAATGATGATTTAATATCTTTTACGGTGTAATACGATTCGAATAATTATGGTAAAAAAGAAACAACATATTGGAAATAATAAGGAACTTTATTTGCACTAAAATAAATACACAATTATTAATCGGTCAATAATGCTTATGTAAACACTTTTATTGGCGAGAAAAAATCACGCCAAGCTTGCAGCCAAGCACTTGCAACACATTCGAGATTAAAATAAATCAAGTAACAAAATATAATACAGTTACATCAGTTTAAATGAAGCTTAATAACAAATTAAATAAATTTAATACAATAACTAAACCAAACTATGAAATATTATTCAGTTTTAATACCAAAATAACTGAGTGATCGAGGTTACGAAATTTTAAATTAATAAAATGGATATAAACAGAATATGTTTATTGTACATACCTGTGAAATTATACAGAACTATCCTTAGCAATAGTTAAACATGGCAATAGTTAACCATGGCTTAAATAAGTTTTAAAATCCAACAGTTAAAAGCGAGAAAAAATCTGCCATTGAAATATAATGGGGAACGGAGAATGCGGTTACAGTGAACACAAATTCTGTCCACAAGTCACGTGATTTTATCTTGTCCTACACCAAAGTAGGGTTGCACTCCCTCTATCAGTATCTGAGTTCTATGATAAGTCGCTTAGGAGAAAGAATAAATTTTTAAATTACCGTTGAATCATACGTTATAATTACGTTTTATTTTACGAATCCTATGCTAGAAAAAGATTCTTTTTACTTTAAATTAAGTTTAGCTGTTGAATTTTTATTGAGTACGACTTTTAGATGGAATTTATGAAACTTGAAAAATAAATTTAGCTTAATAAAAGGAGTAGAAAGCAACATAAAAAATAAAAACTAATTAAAAAAAAGGAATAAAAGAACAATATCTCAACAATGTTGTAAAATTGTTGTTGTTGATGCATTTTTAAAAATAACTTGATTTGTTACTTAAAATCGCTTTGTTCTTTTTTGATCGTAACTTAACTAAAGGCATATGATTTGAGCAAGAAAACGATGAGAAATTTGCAACAAATATTTTCTGTTTAATAAAATATTTATGGATGAAAGATTTTATATATGGATTTTTTTTCAAGTTCCAAATGAAGGTTCAACTATATATGGAGGAAATTTTACATATTTTTACGAAAACTTTAAGATTTAAAAATCCAACAGAATCAAAAGTTCAATAATAACAAAGATCCTTAATCTACACGAAGACACAGATAAGAAATCTCACCCGAAGCGTACATAAAATCAATACTTGCTGTAAACAGTAGCATACAAGAAGTAAATCGGTAGTAAACAGACGTGACAACAAACGGCTCTCTAATCGTCAAGCATTCTCAAATGACAACTCACTTGAGCTGAACTCAACTGCCTACTCATTACTGACTCAATATGTGCCTCGTCGACTAACTCAATACTGAATGACTCCAGATTTATCTAAAGGCTTTATAGTCTTAGTGACAGCACATAGGATGTTCTATAAAGATCATCATAATATCCTAATGACCCTATTGCCATAATTCCTGTAGATTCTAGAATCTTTTTTGCCGCCAAATAATCCCCAAGTTTGCCGCCAAGACCGGGTTCATTGATCTGACATACGATCAACATTCTTCAGAGCTGCATTTCTGTTTTACTACCAACAATTGTTCTGCATTGGGAAGCAATATTACAAATTCAAAACTGTATACTTGTTATATCGAAATTATGGACGCACATCAAATTTCTTTCCAAATACATGAAGGAGAATAGATATTTTTTCTAAGTGCATAAAGGAATTTCTTAATCTTTTTTTTTTGTTAGAAAAAAAAAGCTTTGTAGAATATGATTGAATTGTTTTCAAAAATAATTATATTTATACTTTTATTTTTATCTTACTGATCAAAACATTCTTCTTACGAAATAAGAGCAATAAATCCAATTTCAAATAAAATTTTACAAATTTTCTAATTGAATTTCTTTACGCTGGTTCTAAAAAAGATTGAAAGTTTTTTAATAACAAATATATTTATTTGTTTCATGAAAAAATATAATGCAATTACTTTTAATACAGAATGTCGCAATAGTAAACATATGTTGTGAAAATAAGCTATTGGTGTAATATAAAAAAATATAAATGAATTTGTATTTTCCTTTGAGCAAAAACAGAATTTAAGATAATAAGAAAATAAGAATGAAATAATTTTTAATGCTCGAGCTGTAAGCCAAAATTTATTATCCATCTGAATGCTTAATTCATTTACTATTTGGAAAGAACAAATGTTTTTGAAAAAAGTACTTAACAGAAAAAAATATTTTAGCAAAATTACTTTGAAATGCATGTCTGATGAATTTAATTTATAAGTCCGGGCGTTGATATCTAAATGTAGAATTGCGAAATACACATATGTTGTTACAATACTTAAAAAAAAGGCATGGATATAAATGCAAAAGTTTAAAAAAAGAAAAGAATTTTGCAACAAACAAAATGCACTCTTTAAAAGCGGCAAAAAAAAGCACTTAAAATTTTTTGACTTTGCTAAAAGACTGACATCGTTTAACTTTTAAGCCTATGTAATGTAAACAAGAGTTAAAAGTAAAAAAAAAGCACAAAGTTAAAAAAAATTGTACGTGATCTTTGTGCAAAGGATTTCTCAACTTAGAATTTTGGCTTTTAGAAGCAAGAAAAATTCTGAATAAATTATGAAGTTCTAAGAAGCCTTCGTACGCCATTTTGCTCAAAAGACTTCATTTATAATTCCCTTTTGTACAATGCAAACGATCCATTTTTAATGTGGCTCGCTTGTTAACGCAAATGTTTTTCCTCGAATTTTCTACTGGAAAATGTCGTCTGCTGAAATCGATAGCTACGAAAGCTCAGAGTAGAAGAATATTCTTTCTTGTCTTATTATAGGATTATATTTTGCTGCTGGCTCGCAAAATTTGTTGCTTATTTTCGAAGTCTTCTTTTCATCGAGTCACGTAATGCAGAGTAGTTCTTAATGTGACTATCATAAAGTGGATTCCGTCGTTAAGATATCGAACGCTTCAGAAGATACACAGTGAGGTCATCCAATTATAAATCAAATGGGAGGTTGCTATCCTTGGCATTCCATCCGATCATTAGAGATTTTAGAAGAAAAACGTTCTCTTTAAATATCGTAAATGTCTTTTATAAGAAAACTAATATTTAATGGGATTTATAAATAAAAAAAGGCTAACATTTAATCTTCTTTTGAAGAAAAAAAAAATACTATTTATTTATTTTTTTAAAAAAAGTAGATAGACGAAGGAATATTGCTGAGTAATTAGTCAGAATAATTTTTTTTACCGAATAGTATTAAATTTAAATAAACATTTGCTTTATTTTAAAAATGGTGAATACTTAGTCTTGAATGTGGCATCGTTAAGTGATTTTTTTTTACAGTGTAAAGTAGCAAATGGGTATCATAAAATAAAGTATCTGTCAAACTTATGGAATCAAATACAATGACAGCAAAAAAACAGAATATAAGCGAAATTCTAAAAAAATTCAGTTGCTTTCTAATTAACTGAACATTTAATTAACTTTTGTATTTTGAAATGCTGGCATCTTTTCTTTTGTCTTAAATGATAATTGTTTCATGTTTGTTTTAATTTTGCTCAATTGTTTTAAAAGGGAAGTGACAGGTACTTGCTTACATATATATATATACCATCAATGGATTTTATTTATATTAAGATTGATATAAAATTTTTCTATCATTATTTATGCTTCATTGTATCTACTTATACTGTAAACATGAATTAATAAGAATAAATAAGCATTGACTCTATTTATGCTTTAAACATGAATTAATAAGAATAAATAAGCATTATATCTATTTATTCTTTAACCATGAATAACTAAGAAATGATATATGTAGGATAAGTATATATATTTACAGCTATTAACAAAATTTTCAACAGTATTACAAATACATATTGATATTATAAGGTTAAGTGAGTATTGTTTCTATTTATGGATTAAGCACGAGTAAGTGATAAACAATATATGCAGGATTATTATAAGTACATGTATTTATAATTTTCAATAAAATAATTCATCATTTTTACAAGTACACATTCATGTTACTTCAAATTATTTGATGTTCCACTTTTATTATTTATACATCAATTTTCATGCTTTGATGGAATTATATTCCTTTATTTAAGGATAAATTTTTCGAAATTTTTTTATATTCAAATATTTGACATTCTTATAGTAGTCTTGTATTTATTTACCTAGCTTTCCAATACAGGATACAATTCTAAAGTAACACGCAGTTCCAAAATGATAACATTATATATACTATAGACTAATCCTAATGCATTCCATTGTTAGAAAACTTTTATGAAAATTCGTTTTATAGGTTGGAAAAAAATCCCAACTCTATTCTGTGAATAAGTTAGAAAAAAAAAACCTACATTGAAAAGGCGCTTATACTCTTTTTTCGCCATGAAAACAGATTTTCAGTTACTGCAATAATGATTTTCCAAAAAGATGCATAGAGTGGCAACAGCAAACTTTTTAGAATTTTCTTCAGAGTGAACTTTTCCCACGACAATGAAAACGGCGCCACAGCTTGAATTCTGTGTTGCCAAGAAAAAAGAAGTAATATTTTTTTTTATTCGTAAAGAAACCTAAATCTTTTCTAGCTAAACCACTAGCATGAGGATAGCATGTCGTTCTGGAATACGATGCCATTGAAATTCAAGATGCTTTTTCATTTCTTTCTTGGAATTGTCTGACTGCGAGCCACATAAATAATACATTAAAATAGATTTCCAAAACTTCTTTCATGGAAAGAAAAAAAATCGCGAAATAAAAAATATTGTTGCGGTTTTTGAAGAAGTATACATGAATAACTTGACTCGAAATAAGAATTCTAGGGAAGTTTTTGAAATAAAAAAAATAATAATAAAAAAAAACTGTCACAAAAGATACTCTATTTTTTTATTTTTTCATTTTTTTCCTCTCTATCAACAATTTTTATTTATATTTACACTTGAGCTTTCACTTTGGAAAATGCAGAGATTACGTTCGATCTAAAAAGAACATTTCAAAGAATGAAAGTCAAAGAATCTTTTCCTTTTTGCTCTTCAAAATTTCGAATAGTTATCTTTTTTGTCAGTAAAACTATCGTCTGTGACAATAAAGAAATAATAACCACATTCAAGTTCAGAAAATGATTCTTTTGAAAATCAATCTGATATGTGCTTCGTTTTTTAAATAAAACGAAAATAGATATATGAAATTCGAATAGTCTGCTGAAGAAGTTTTAGAGAAATCTCGCTTTACTTTATTGTTACTTATTTTCTTGAGGAAGAATTCCATTCTTACGTCTCAGAATTTCTGTTTTAAAAATTTTAAACAACAACTGAAGACTTTGCTAAATATTATATATTTCGAAATCGAAATTTTTCGGATTTTTAAAGTAGTTATTTAATAGCTCAATAAATAAGACACAATAAACACAATATCCAGATTTAGCACACTGTTACACACGAATGATAGCATATAAAACGGCGATAAAAATTCTTAGGAATTTTTTTTAGATTTCCTATGAAGAAATAACATGTAATGTGTAAAGACAAGTGTAAAAAATAAAACTCCAAGAATATCTGAAAGGCAATGGTTTAAAAGATAAATGCAGAAAGTTATAATTTTCAAAAAGGCATGATTGAATGCCCGATGAAGTAAAAAAAGAGAGTAAAATAAAACAAATTATCTTTGAAATCTATTAAAAAGTAATTAAAATTATAACCATCTCTCTATATAAAACGTTTATATGGGCACAAAATCAGGTTGAATTTGTTAATTATCATTTGACAACAACTCGCATCTTTGGTTTGTTTACATGCTTGCCTTGGTGGGAAAATGTAAGGTAAGATTTTGCAGCTAAAAATCTGAATTTATCCATTTCATTAATAATGTAATATTTTTTCGGGGGTTGGCTAAAGCGAAAATTATCTAAGTAAATCGAGCAATTTCGATAATAAATCAAAATTGTTCGAAAATGAGAAAAGGAAATGAGATTGTTGAAGAATCATTCGTAAAAACATTTTAGAACTAAAAAAAAAAGCGATTTGAGTTAGGAGGATGAAATTAGGTATACGGTCTTTACACCAAATTTGCTGACTTCTGTCAAATTTTGAGTAAAATCTGTTCAGAGGAAGTCCGTCTATCTGGCTGTTCGAATTTATGTCAACATGATAAATACAAAACGAGGTGAGCTTAGTAGATAAAATTCAATAAACAGATTTCATAACTAATCCAGCTACGGGTTGATTGTCTGTCGGTTTCTATTTTCAGAAATGCGTAAATGCAATAATTCAAAAACGCAATGACTTAAATATATCAAATTTGTTGCGGGATTTTGTGACTACAAGTGCAGTGTTGTGTCAAATTTTGGTTTCATTTGGTTGATAAAAACGTGCCTAAAAGGCAAATTCGGTTTTGGGATACTATTAACCACATGTCAGGGATTAATCGCCAAATAACTCTCCAAGGACGACAGGATGGAGTCAGTAAAAATGGAGTCAGTAAAGCCAAAAGTTAATATTTCAGAACTATTGTACGCCAATGCTATGTAATGCATTTTAGGAAATGACATTAGACAATATGCGAGAAAGTGTTGAGGAGACTACTCCAGCTGAGTTTGTAATGAAATAATTTAATAAGCTTTGATCAATAGAATATATCATAGGTCTTGCATAATATGATTTGTTGATTTTTGGATTTAACTAGACATGTTAGATTAAATGGAATTAGAACCATAAACCCATTAAAACAAAATGTCAAATTGAATCGCTTAGAAGCCCCACAGTTAAAAGTAGGTATTTAAAAATAAAAATTTTCGTTTGCTTTTTAAAAATAATAAAAAAGAATTCAATTTTTTTACTTACATAAACATTGTAGAATTCACTTCCTTAACATCATGTGCATTCGTACAATGAAATTTTATCAAAACATTTTGGAAAACTTAAATCAAGAGAAAAAAAATAATTTTCATAACGTATTAACTTCAAGTGGTACTTCTCTAAGCTATTTACCGAATCAAGAAAGCTCAGGAAATTAAACGAATTCCGCCACATTTCTGAGACACAAGTGCTTTTGAATAGCGTTAATTAACTTGGTACTTTTACCGCTGTCGAAAATTATCACTTTTGTTTAATCTCTTGAAACTCGAGTGCTCCATTCTCTCATTCAGCGGCGCTTTTAAAATGTTAAACTTAGGTCATCTACATCAAAGCCACGGAAAGAATTTCTCGCTTTTGTAAAGATAAAAATTCCAGTTTGAAAGTATTCTAAACTTTTCCCGCGCTTTTGCTCAAAGAAGAATGTCAAAGTTCTTATGAAACTCTGAAGAAGGATCGTTTGAGCATAAGTTGAGTTGAATTCCTGTTTTATTTTACGCTAAATTAAATAATATGATAAATTCTTGAAAGTGGCATTAGTAATAATGTTTCAGATTTTGCTATGATATTTGAGAGTGAAGAATTTAAAGGATTTTCGAACTATAAATCGTTTCAAAGCTTTTTTGTAAATGTACTTTTCATAAAAGTTAGTTTGATTTTAAATTGATAAATCGCTACTTTAATATTTATTTAATTATTTTAACCAATTTTGTTAAATTTTCGAACTTTTAAAATATTTTCTTTGTATATCAGATAAATTTTTCATCGCTCCTAGTTTCTACAAAACTAGGATACTGAATTTGAAGTTGAGACTTGTTGGTAAAACTATATCAATTTATTTTTGGCGAATTCTTGCCAAATATTTCTCGAAAATTGTGGAAAATACTCGAATTCCTGAGACAGCATCCATGTATGCGTGTTGGTTGGTTTAGAAACTAAAATTATTCTTACTCAAAACTGTGGAAGATCTTACAGAACTTTAGAACTCTGGAAGTTTGTTGATTTTTCAAAACAAATATACATTGAAAATCCTTATGATATTGTTTATTTAAAGAAACTTGAATGTAAACATTGTGGAATACATAGCAATAAAGAAATCTAGACCTTTGTAGAATGCATGAATTCGTTGAGTGCGCACATCAAATAAAAATCTAACTAGACTACAGTATTTAGTACAATTACTTAACAAGAAATCTGCTTTGGCGATAGTTCACCAATTTATTTTTTATTTCAATCTTAAAATTTTGATTCTAGTGGGAAAATTCTGGTACTAAATTGATGGACGTTTGATGAAATTTTAATGTTGGGTACTATTTGACCAATATTTGAAAGATTCGATTCTTTATGCTTTCCTTTTGCCGAAAAAAATGTTGTTCTTAAATTTTTTGCTCCAACTCGAAAGAAATAATTTCAGGTTTGACAGTGGATACATCGTCACTGAAAATATATATATATTTTCAGTGTTTTTTTTTTTTTTTTTTTTTTTTTTTTTTTTTTTTTT
>JAPMOR010080704.1:567935-604058 GCA_026543865.1 Argiope aurantia | reverse complement strand
ACATCAAAAATTGATGACATTTTTAAAATGCAATTTACCTGGATTAGAGAGGAAAGGAAACAGATGCCCTGAAATGGCAATAAAAATGTATTATTCGATTAATTCAACCCAAAGAACATTTTACGCTTCAAGATATTAGAAAGACTTTTTGAATTTTGTGATCACGCGATTCGGAAATGGAGCAGAAGAAATATTTTGAAGAAAGCATACTCAAATTCCAGATTATTCAATTCAAAGACTGTCCTTTGAAAAGGAAATGACTTAAAATGCATGGATAAAATTTCTGCTAATTTTTAGAGTATAAAAAAATGCAAGTTTGTTTTTGTTTTTTTCGTAATTTTTTTTGTTAGCTAGTTGTTCTTAAAAAAATGTCTAACAGTTTAGTAACATTAACTTTTCAACTGCATGATTCGAAGGTTCAACGTCTGTTTTCTGTTGCAACCTTCGATTTCCAAAGTTCAGTATGCTTATTTATTGCCATTTCTGGTGGCTACTTGTTTAACCACTATGTGAATAGTATCGGTTTAATAATGCCAAACAATTTCGATGAAATATAGCTTATCACCCCTGATGAAAGTACTATTTACACACAATAAAAATAAAAAATCTGATCTTTTAGATATGCCAGCAAAGAGGCCAAAGTTGCCGAGGCACGGGCTAAGTTATATTTTGCAACATTTCTTGAAGATAGAGGGATTAGAAGAACAGGTAATCGTAGAATGTATCTAAACCTCATCAGTTTACAAACAAACAAAAATTGATGAAATCAGTGCAATCATTGCAGATGGGCATCTCTGGCTTTTCTCTCCATACAGAATGTACAGTGGAATATTGTTTGGGATTTTCTTTCAAAACTGGTCGGAGGTAGAGACGATAACTGATGAAAAATCTAGAGATAAGATCTGTCATAAAATAAAAATTGGCGACATCAGACCAATATTGGGGTTGGGGAAAGTGCCTCTTTAATTTTACCTAATTATTTGAAATATATAGATAGCACTGAATTATGTAACTACAACAATGCATATAAACAGCAAATTATTTTGTTTCAAAAGCATTTGCATCTAATGTTACTTCTAAACAACAATTTCAATTTTTTGAAGAGTTAACATCCTATTTTTAACGATATAAGAAGGCTATCATAAGATAATCCTCGTCATTTGTCCATAGTTGATGACGGTGGCACATAAGGCCGTGCTTTCTTTCCAAACTTCCACCCCTTATCAGCAAAATATATTTAACCAGACGAGCATACATTAAACTTGGGTTGTTAATGAAATGTGTTCTCGAACGTAGGACCCTCTGATCCTAAAGAGGGCGAAAAATATTTTCATTTGCCCATCATATTTTTGCGCACTAAATGTGGAATAAATTATTTTGATACTTAATTTGCTTTTTACGCTATGTAAAACTAGTCATGCTTATAGTCAAGGGGCCCGAAAACAGTGATTAAAATCTTTTACAATTAACTTCTCTTTAAAATTTAAAAGAAGCCTTCAGAGCCAGTTTTTACTTTTAAAGTACAAAAAAGTAAAAACATGCGTTTATAATTATTTTTTACATTTGAGTTTCTCCCTTTTCTTTAATAATATTTTTTTTTAGATAATAAAAGAAACCAAAACATTACTTCATTTTAAGGAAACAGAATTTTTTTTCCTTATTCTCCTATAAAATACAACTAAACTCTTTAAATATCTTCCATATCCCACTTCATTTTTTAGATAAGAGGACTTCTTTTTCCGCCTTGTTGTATTACAAGAAGAAATATAAAAGAGACCTGAAAGAAATTTACTTCATAAAATTAATGAGCTTTATGAGCCGGAATTTCCACTTAACTTGGAGACGAGAAATGGTATTTTTAAGAAAGTAAATCATCTGTACAAGAAAGAGAAGATATTAACAAAATTAAAGTAGGTTCTAAGAAAAAGTTAATTTCAATTTGTCAACATTTTTTTTTTAATGCAAACTAAAAAATAATGAAATACTAAATGTAAACTTAGTTTAAAACGAAAATTACGTCTTCCAGGTTCACTAAAAATTATATTTTTTAACAATTATTAATGAATTATAACAAAAGTCTATAAGAGAAAATTTCAATCAAGTATTTTTTTACTTTTTCGTATACATATGAAAAAAAAGTTGTAGTAATTTTCAAAAAATTTCGAACTCAAGATTTTGACGAATCTCCACGTTTTAGACCTTTCTGAGTCTGTGACAAAGAAAACTCAAAAACACTTTGAGCTAGACGGTTGAAATTTGGTATACGGTCTTTACACCAAATTTGCAGATTTCTATCAATTTTTAAGTGAAATCTGTCCAGAGGAAGTTTGTCTGTCCGGCTTTTGAATATAAGTTAACGAAGACAGCTAGACAGATAAAATTCGGTAGACAGATTTAACATCCATGGTGTAGACACCTGTCCATGGTGTAGACCAGTTCGAGCGAAATCCAACAAGGAGTTGACTGTCTGTCGATCTGTACTTTCAGAAACATGTAAATGCGATAATTCAAAAACGCCATGACTTAAATGTACCAAATTTGGCATGGAAATTTGTGACTACAATTGCAGTATTGTGTCCAATTTTTGTTTCAATCGATTGAGGTAAACGCGTTTTGAACACAAATTCGATTTTGGGATATTATTAATGACATGCCAGAGATTAATTACCAAATCTCTCGCCAAGGATGACACTATAGATTCAACAAAAATGCTGAATTCATACAAAAAGTTAATATTTAGTAGCTGTTGTACCACAATACCATATAAAGCGTTCTCTGGTATGGCAGGTTTATTTGAGAGTAGGCGAGAAAATACTGAGGAGACCACCCACTGATTTTCAAGGAGTTAACAACTGACCAGTCAAGTAGTTTAAGATATTTGAAAAAACATTAAAGGATACGAAAAACTTTTAATACGGATTTAATTTGTTTAATTAATGTCTGCCTTGAACCAGCTTCATAACAGCAGAAGATGAGCATTAAAATTTTGACTGTGAGAAGATGGATAAAGGAAATAGTGGCCCACTCTGTAAATTTCACACTAGTTACCATTACAATAAACACTTAACGATTATAATGAAATTTAATATATCAGGCCCAGAATTTCGATGAAATATTGCCTTCCAAAACTTAAGTTAGATCTCCAAGTTATTGCAATTCGAAATTTTTAACATATAGTCTGTTTTTTCAAACTAGTAATGTGGACAAACTACTAACAATTTTTGTTGAGGATGTAGCGATATACAGAGTATATTATAATACAGACTTTAAATTTATAAGCAAATGTTGCTAGCGGTATAATAGTTGTATCGATGCATCGAAAAATGGCTTATGCTAAACTCGAGAGAACATATGCAGTCGCCATTAAGAACTGTGATGGTAATTTCGCGATTTTATCCTAAAAACTACTGGAAATGTTGGAAAAAAGCAAAGTGTAATTTAGAGTTATCGATGAGTTTATATATGTAGTTGTACCTTCTTCGAAAAGTCGAATGAAATTTAGAGTAAGAAAGAACAATCCATGTGAAAGAATAATTTAAACGAAAGCGAAAGCGGGGAATTTAAATTTATGCAATTGTATTCTTCTTATTCGGGCAGGAAATAACGATTTCTCTGCTACAAAAGCAACACTAGTTCTAAAATAAAATACACAAATCTATATTCTCTTTGATTTCGCTTGGGGTATTAAGAGTGTTGTCTATTAAATCGGCAACGACTCGTCGATTTTTTTCATACGGGGCAATTAGAGTGTTGTCTATTAAATTGGTAACGACTCCGATATTTTTTCATACGGGGCAATTGGAGTGTTGTCTATTAAATCGGCAACGACTCATCGACACTTTTTAATATGGGACATTTGGAGTTTTGTCTATTAAGTCGTCAAAGATTCATCAATATTTTTTCTTAAGGGGCAATTGGAGTGTTGTCTATTAAATCGGCAACGACTCACTGACATTTTCTCATGTCTCCAACAATTTTTAAGAAAGGGTGCCGAGTTCCGCATTCGAGATGCAGCAAGTAAAATCACTAAGTAGTGCATATTCACTTTTATATTTGAAGCTTATCCGTTCAGAAATTAAATGGTTGCCTAACTTATTCGCTTAAAAGAAATCAATAGGCGAGCGCATAAAAGACTTACAAGCGCGAGTTACTAAAAGCAAGAAAACCTGTCAAGTGATAAGTATTTTCGCCATTTTTCCCATTGTTTTGGGGTTCAAGTTTTACTTTATTGCTCCTTTTTTTTCTTTTTTCTCCCCTTATGAATTCTTTAATATTTTGCTTTTTTTTTTGTTTGGTTTTTTACCCCTTTCTTGGAGTTTGTTGTTCTCGTTATGGCACAATGCTTTCTAATACGAAACTATTAAAAACGACATTTCTGACTTTTTTTTTTTTTTATCGTTGCACAAGTTTTCTTTTGCTGTTAATGGGGCCAAACCGAGATATTTTTCATTTCCTTCTGCTTTTTTTTTTATAATTAAAGGATTTTTGCAACCAGCAAATATAAGTTTAAATTTACAAAAGATTTAACATGTTCCATATAAGAAACATTCCTGACGCTAATAAAACTCTCTGTACCTATAATTTACAATGAGTTATAATATACGTGAACACAAATGTACATACAATTTTAAAGAAGCTTTATATGCATTTGAAATTGAAAAATATTTAGTTGCAAAATTGTTTTTACAGGACTGATATAAAATTACAATTACACAATGCATTTACAATGTTAAAATGTTTTTTATTACGAATTTCAAAAAAAAAAAGTGTTGAATGATTTTGAGCTATTTATTCAAAACTTATTTTAATCATTTGAAATTATATGCACCACTTACCATGTTTTAAAATAATAAAAAAAATTTTTTTTTAGTGTTAATATAATAAGTACCTTTTAAAGCCCATTTAAAGCAATTTTGACAGTTAGAATGGAAAGTCAAAAGGTTTAGGTCGATTTTCAGGGTCACGGAGCGGTATAAGAGGTAGAGATGTTAATGGTCATTTTATAATAATATTTCATGGCTCAAAAAGACAAACTATATTAACTTACTTCATGGAATCTATTTTTGAAGATCTCACAAGGCTTCTCTTGATAAAATATCATTCAATGATCAATCAGCATTGGATTATGGCAACGGGAAAGTTTAAAGGAAAAGTTTTAAAAAAGTTAAGGGAAAGGTTAAAATTAGTTGAAATTAGTTTAGACGAGCGCATAAAACTCTAATGTCATGAAATTTGGTATAATTATTTAATTAATTGTTAGGATCAAATTTTTAATAAAGAAATAATATTTTGATTATTTATCGAGGAAAAGAGAACTTTAATGGATTTACGTTGTAGGTCCTTTCCTAAGGGGACTGATTTAGGAATCCTTAAAATATCATACAATTAACAATATGCGAATTCTAAAAAAATTCATCAAAGAGTACGAAATATAGATGGTATTACGCAAGATGACAAGATTTTCTATAATATTGGCATATTCCTTAATATATTATTTAATACCATGAAATATAATACAACCTATTTGTGCTAACCGAAGCCACCTCCACATTTGCATTCAAAATGACTTTCTTAGCTATTAAATTAAAGAATTTTACAAGATATGATTTTATACAATAAAAAAAAAAGAAATATTGTTGTGTTCTCAGCCTACTGCTAAAATTGAAACTGCAAATAAGTGAGAAGCATAAGTTATGGAACATTCTTATTCATATGCTAAACCTGATTTTTGTGAAAAAGAAATTGACGAAATCATGGCGAATATTACTATCCACAAGATCTTAAGAAATCTTCCACCATATATCACTAAAATGACCATATAAAAAAAAGCAATTTCTTAAAATGCCATTTTCAAAAAATAAATTCAAAAGACCGCATAAACAAAAGTATTATTTACATATCTACCATTTTACTTTTCAATCCCAATATTTCATAGCTTCGGGAAATCACACAAAAGGCGTAAATTATGATAATAAATTTCAGAGTAATCCATTTATGGAAAAAAAAATTGATCTGATTTTAGATGGAAATGAAGGAGATTCCTCTATAAAACAAGGAAGGAGGAACGACTTCCCTGATTTCCGTTTTCGAACAATTGAATGTTCGAATATTTTATCGCAGATCCCTTAAAATAAAGCATGAATTTATGGACTCGAACAATGAATGCATCATTCCAAGAATAGTTCAAACAGAAGATAAAGGACCATGGAATATTCCATTCAAGTTGAAATTTTCGATGAGGCGGAAATGCTTCATGCACGATTGAACTAATGTAAAAAACAGTGGCCAAAAGATAATTTGCACTTCAGCTTTTTAACAGTAAAAAAAGTATGTGCCTATGTAGCCTCCTAAGTTCCTTCACCCTAATAAATGATATCAATAGACAATACAATAATTTAATTTAACCAGCGGGAGTGGTCAACCTAAAACTTTCTCATACAGCTTCTAATAAAGGTGTTATACCAGAGAACGCTTAACATGGCATTGCCATACAACAGAACGAATTATTGAATTTTGGCGTGAATGTAGCATTTTTACTGAATGTATCGAGTCACCTTTGGCGAGTAATTTGGCGATTAAGCCCTGGTATGCAATTAATAACATCTGAAAATCGAAGCTGTATTTTAGATGCGTTTTTCTCAATCGTCTGAAACAAAAATTTGTTAAAAAGCTACACTTGTAGAGAAAAAAAAAAATCCCTTACCAAATTTAATACATTTAACTCATGGCGTTTTTAAATTATCGCATTTATATTTTTCTGAAAGTACAAACCGACATACGGTCACCCTTTCACTGGATTTAGACATTCAACACAGATGTCTATATTATAGATATTAAATCTGTGTACCAAATCTTATCTATTTAGCTCTTCGTTTTGTAGTTATCAAGTAAACTTATATTCGAACAGCTGGATAGAGAGATGCACTATAACAAGTTTCTATAAAACTAACCCTAATTATAAATTCATAATTATAAAAAGTACTTGAAATCTTACTTTTCAACAAAATAAAAAAATATTAAATTTAATTACGGCATTATAATTAGAATCAACACATTTTATCTATATTTAACTAAAGGGACCGAGTAATAGATCAAATTTTTCCAAATATAATAATGATAAAGATGTGAAGAAAAACAAGAAATATTTTTTACATGAAAATAATTGTGTACCGTTCATCATGAATTTTTTTCAATAATAACTTGCTTAATCAATAATTTTTATAGTTAGATAAACGAACACCAATTTGCATTTTCACTTTACAAACAGATAAAAACATTTCAATGAAAATTCATCCAATCTGTTTTTCCCCCTCAGCGATCACATCTTTCACCTATTAGATAGTTCGAAAAAAAAATCTGATAATTTATCAATATAATTTATACACTGTTTCTTTTCAATCCACACACTTTGAGAAAACAAATCCAAAAAAATCTTGAAACCCATTGGAATTCTGGACATGCTTCTGAAAACGTGATTTGCTTTGCAGTTTATAATAAAAAATACAAGACGCAGAAGATTTAATACACAAATGCAGCAATGCTCGAGTAGGGAGGGAGCCGGGAAATGGAACCAAGTCAAGGTCTCATCTCTTCGATCAAGGTGAATATTTCAATCAAGACAGGATAAATACAATGATGATGAAATTCATTATAGCATATTTTTTTCAACAACGTCAAACTTAAAAACATGTGCATAAATACTTTTTAATTCCCAACTACAATAAAAAATTTAATCTCATTCAGTTTTTTTGCATAGTAATCTCATTTAAAAGTTACATTAAATTTGATAATTTGCCGATTTGAGGTGGTGGTTAGATTAATATAAGATCTGATTCTTTTCAACTAGTTTCCGCAGTCAAGTAAAAAAATCTGATAAAATCAATCAACTTAGATTCCGAATGGTGCAGTTTTCAAGAAATCAATTGAAATATCTTTTCGAAACACAATGGCATGTTCCCAAATTTTAATAGTTTGTTCTATGGATTTTAGTTTATTTTAATCCTAAATATATTAACAATCAGAAATTATTATCACATATAATTTTAAATATCAGAGTAGTTCTCTTTTAATAACAGGCGTCTGCTATAATCGGGGTCCTAACCAACAACTAAACCCGTCAAAGACATCCAATTTGGAAAATATTCTAAATGACTTCAGGGATTATATTTTAAGTTTAGTCGATAAATGTGCTGTTAATAAAAAATGTGAATCTAAATTTTTGTACAATACTTTGTAAATATTATTGAAATTTAGCAAAATATTTTTCACACACAATTATTAGAAATATAAAATATCTATTTGACTGCCAAATCTGATGGAATTATGAATATTTGAATATCGTTATTTTAGATCGATTTTAAAGCATCTCAGTGGCCTCAATGAACATATTTTTCAATTAATAATAATATATAAATTAATAATAATATAAATTATTCAATTAATGAACAGTTCGAAAAAGTAGTGCATGTTTCATGGCCTAAAACACTAAAAATTATATAACTCAGTCAGTTTTGATCATAGATGAAGTTTTTTTTTTATTAAACATATTTATGTGTTTTAGTTAAAATGTCAGTGTGTCAGGAATTCGACAAGAGAACAAGAAAAATTTTCTGCCATTTTTTTCCGCAGTGACTGACTCGAACATTAAAAAAAAATTAATCGTAAAAATAATTTTTCCCAATTGAAGCTGTATGAGTTATCTTGAAAGATTTAAAAGTTAATTATTAACCCTTTAAACTCGGAAAAGTAATTAAATATAAGTCACAGTGTAAATACTTTCACTGTGTGTCACCAGTTATTATAAATATTTATGTAATACAGAGCTTTGCAGTCATATTTAATTTCCTTTAAAGAAATTATAAGTTATGCGAAAATAAAACAAGCCGTGTTGCCCTGACGTTCAAAAACGCGTCAAAGAATATATAAACGTAAGATTGAAAGTGAAAAGTTTCAATTTCAGTAATACAATTCTAAACAGCAGAGTGGCGGGCCATATTTTAGCAGATAAAATAAATTTGTTTATTCTAAATTTTTTTATAAGAATTCCTTTGCTTCCAGTGATACAGGAACGAATTTTAAAAGGAAGAGGCGCGTGGGGCATGATAAATAGGTTTACGAATAAAAATATCCCCAATCATTGTAGGAGAGAATTTTCCATTCCATCAACAGGGTTGCACTGACATTCGAAAGTTTGTAACTGGCGCGGAATTTGACAAATGGCGGTTGAAAAACGGCACACTTTATTTCAAATTATAGTTCAGGTGCTATGCTGTTATGATAAATCGTCCTTTCTTTCGGTTCGCTGCTAACATTAACACTAGTGCTTCAAAAATAAAAGACATGAGAAACTTTACTTTTTTTCATATGCATTTTTTCAATGGGGTTTCAAGTACATTTTTTTTTATCAAAGCAATCCAGTAGTTTTTATAAAAAGAAAAAAAAAGCACGTAATTTGAATTTCAAATTCAGACTCCAAAGTACAAGTAAGTTAATCTGAATTAGTTAAATGAAACTGACTTAAGAATGACTTATTAGAATAGTTTTAAATCTACATAACTGATGTGAATATGCCTCGAGTTTTTACAGATGATTCATAATTAATTTGAGAATATAAGATTATAAATCATTCAAAAATATGCTCTAAATATATTTAACCGCGAAGTTTCAATTAGTAATTTGTACTTCTTTATCATATTTCTCGAAAAAAGATTTGAGAAGCAACTAGTTTCTTTTAAATTGAAGAAAAATGTTTGACCATTTTCTATGAATATATTTTATTGATTTCCTTTATGTTAATCAATTAAATGTGCATTTATTAATTCTATGTATAATAATGAAGTAATATTATGACTCGTAAATACACTGTTATTGAATATTACAAAAATGAGCAGAAACGTATATTGCTATGATTGAGTTCTGCATAATTGAAATATTTTGGCAATGACAGCTTGTAACAATTTTGTGAATATCTGTTTGCGCATTTAAATGTCATATTTCTAGAATTGAATTTATTTCACGTTTTCAAAGGATAAAATATTGCTTTCCCATTAAATTAAATCGGGAAGTAGTAAAATGATGCATTCTTTTTAAATAAGAAGCTGAAAATGTAAAATTTTATTAATTATTTCATTTAATCACATTTCACCATCACATGGTAATTGCATTTGAAGAAACAAAAAGAATCAAATTCTCATTAAAAATTTGCAGTCGTAGATTTACTTTCTTGCAAAAAATGCTTTCACGAGATTGCTTACCTTTTTTCTTTTACATCTTCCAGTTGATTTTAAACCAAAGGTGAAATTCATAAAACATTAAAGACTGCCTTTTCTTTCCTCAATTAACTTCATTTACAATCAAAATTGTGAGGTAAAATATAGTCATGCTTTATATATATATAATGTTTTTAACAAATGATTGTAGCTGTATGACACTCGAAATGCAATATTGTAAATTAAGAAATAAATATTAAACAATTAATAGATCAATAGAAAATTTATTGAACATAACAGAAAATACTGTATAAACAAATGTTACAAATACACAGAAAATTATTAAAAACTATAAAAATACTGAAAATAAATAACATAAAACTCATCTAATAACAAAAATTTTCTAAAAGTATTCATCTAAACAAAGTATTAAATCATTTCGCTTCAAATCACAAAATTAAAAAACCAAACGATAACTCAGCTATTATGTCTTACAAATGCGAGTCAAAACATATAATAAGGAATACGTTTTTTCCAAATATAGATGATTTTTTTTATTACTTAGAAAAATCATGTAGTAGATTTGACTTTGAAATTGCAAATTCTTAATATAATAATATTTGCGTCAGTTTTATATATTAAATAGTTACTTTAAAAAAGAATTCAATTTAAATAATAGAATTAAAACATCAGCAATAAGACCTATTTGAACAAGTATGAATAATAGTTGCAAAACGAATAAAACTTGTTCTTCTGCGTAAACTTTGTCAGTTTAATATCTTAATTTCCATAACTATTAAGTTTTAATGAAGATTTGGAAATAACTTGATAAACGAGACGCGACTGGAAATAATACAGCTCTCACACTCAATTATTATATAAAAAATACAAACAAAATAAAGAATTCTAATTTACACTGTTCTTTTTACCTATTACATTAAAAACTTTAATCAGACAGAGATGGTATTATGAATTTTTTTTTCAAGGCACATAAACATTTAAATATAGCATTCTACGAACTTAAGAAAACCGGAATCTGGATGAAATATATTAGCGAAATTTAATGATAAAAAGCGTTAAGAAAATGTATCGAGATTTAAGCTTTCATAAATCTAATTTTATGATTTCAGGTAAGCAAGCCTTTCAGAAACGAACACAAATTTTTCACATAAGTTTTATTATTACATTTAGATTCTTTTGCAAAGCTCGAGACACCGAAATTAGAATTGTAATTCTTAAGGAAGTAAAATAATCCAATTTGAATTCCTATAAACTATATTTTTGGGAAACTTATAAAAAAATTAGAAGAGTGATTAAGCTTGATTTTAATCTGAATTTTAAGAAAAAAAAAAATAACATTAGAATTTTTTTATACATTAATTTTTTAAAAAAGTATTCGTTTTTTAATCTTTACTTATATTTTTGTATGCGATATTATAAAGTGAAAAAAATTAATCATACTTTTTCTAACTTTAATATCATGTTTTCAAACTAATGAGTTTTACTGTTTTAGAAGTAGTGGCACTACAAAATAATATTCATTTTAACATAGATCGACAGTTTTTACTTACTCGTATATGTAGGATAGAGAAAGTATTGCAATGGTCATAAATTTTATGCTCGAGATTTTGACGAATCTCCACGTTTTAAACCCCTTTTTGAAACACACATTTTTTTTTAAAAAATGTCAGTCTGTCTATGACAAAAATAACAAAAACGCTTTGAGCTAAATGGTTGAAATTTGGTATACGGTTTTTCAACCAAATCTGCAGATTTCTATCAAGTTTTGAGTAAAATCCGTTCAGAGGCAATTCGTCTGTCCGTCTGTTCGAATAAAAGTTAACATGATAATTACAAAACAAAGAGCTAGATAAATGAAATTCGGTACACACATTTAACATCTTTAATATAAACGGCTACCAAATTTTGAGCAAACTCCAACAAGAATTGACCGTCTGTCGCTCTGTACTTTCAGAAGTATGTAAAGGATAACTCAAAAACGCAATGTCTTAAATCTATCAAATTTAGTACGTGATTTTGTGACTTTAAATGTTAGTTTTGTGACAAATTTTTATTTTAATCGGTTAGGAAAAAACACGTCTGAAACACAAATTCGGTTTTTGGATAGTTTTGACCCCGTGCTAGGCATTAACCGCCAAAAAATTCGCCAGGGATGACACGATAGATTCAGTCAAAATGCTATATTCACTCCAAAGGTTAATAGTTCGTAACTACTCAACGCCAATGCCTTGCAAGATGTTCACTGCGATAACACTTTTACTGTAGAGTATGCGAGAAAGTTTGAAGGAGACCACTCCCACGTGTTTTATACACTTTTTTTTCTCTACCTGGAGGGCTTCTTACATAAGTTTTGCCTTGAGTTATCATAAAACTAGTAAGAGTGCCCCCCTCCCGTTTTATGGGTATAAAATACTCATTTAGGCGTCGTAGCCGCGTTTTGCGTTTACCTGCGTAATTTACAAGTAGTAATCAAATATAAATTTTGACTTCTCACTGATCGACAAATCAAAATTTAACATTGATTTACAGCTCTGAAGTCAAGACGCCATATTAGATTTCAGTTATTTAGCTTGTTACGTTTTCGGATATCAAACGTTTGACGGAACTGAAAGATTTGATACAGATTTACAATTCCAATTATAAAACTATGCACAAACCTGTATAATTAATGCACCTTTGATTTATAGAATTTAAATGCATAGATAAAAAAAAAGATAAAATCAAAGTCCCTACGAAAGACATATGACCTAATATTTAAAACGGATTTGCAACTTTAATCCAATGATTCCATTTTTTTTCCTTTTAGCTACGCTTGTTTTGGGGTCAGCTTGCTGACATTTTGGAGTTAAGAGGGTTTAAAATAGTCTTTTCTGCTTGGCTTTTTATGCGCAGAAAGATACACTTTAAGCCACCTCGAAAAGTTTAATGCATAAGTCAAGCAGTTTAACTCTTTGCACTCGGGAAAGTAATTCGATGCATACTTATTTTCCTAATGCAAGGATTTATTTATATTTATTCGAAAAATAAAAATACATTTGTTTTAAGTTGAATTTCGCCAAAAAAAAAATTAATCTACATCTTCTTACCACTTTGTAGATATTTTTAACAATCAAAATTTAAAAATAAACAAATAAAATTTCAAAATGATGTGCCTTCTTGAATGGTGCCCAAAAAAGTTAATTATGTAAAGTTTATTATTATTATTATTATTATTATTATTCAAATGGCAATGCCACACAATGATCCAACGTAAATAAGTGAAAATAACAGTCAAAACGTATTAGTAAGTTGCTGTGCTTAGATACGCTGTTGTTGCAATTAGCGGTAACAGCGATTTTTTTTCTCTTTATTATGTGCGAATAAATTGCTTTAGAGTAATATAAAAATATTTAATGCTTCATATTAAATTTGTAACTAATTGAATGGTATTTTATATATCTTATCATAAAAACCATTGAAAAATAAAAGAATTTCTTTTTAATTTATAAATACATTATTTACTGCTTTTATAAAAATGCTCGTCCTTCGCCAAATGTGAAGAAGCGAAAATTGCTATCTGAAGGATTATACCGAATTGTATGAGAACCGAAATAGAATAATTTAAATAATTTTTTTCTTCATTGTGCGTAATACTTTATATTAAATTATTGAAATCGGTGTTTTTTTCCCTCTATGTATATTAAAAATTATATTTTATTTGGGTTTTTATTTCTTTAAAATCGTGTGCCTAAAAATTAACAAACAAGCCTAAATCTGGATTTTTCTCTCTTTCACTCAAGGTCTAAGCCATATCACTGATTCTCCGACCCGCCCGAAGGCACACGGATAAAGAATACTGAATGACCGGACCGCCGCAACAGAAACATTGACGGGAACTGTGGCCGAGTCCTAAGGGCCATCACCGGCCACGGTACAACCCTTTCCGAAGGAAGTAACGTCCGGTCATCGATGGGAGGAGCCAGATCCCATTTATGTACCCACCAGGATGGCGAAATCTAACCATCATACCGGAAGCATCTCATCCAAAATTCGTGATGCCCACCCCCCAGGGGTAAACTCAAGGTTTAAATGTGAAGAATCAATCTTTAGATTGAATTGATTAATATTTACAATACACTTTACTATAAGCATAAAGTAAATAAGGGTGATCAGACAATACATTCATTCTTGTTGCCATTTTGAATGGCACACAAATTCAGTGATAGGTTTATAATTAAACTCGTAAAATCCACCCAGAATACTACACATTGCCAAACACATCGAGAGATTCATCACCATGCATTCAGATCTAAAGGACGAACTACTCGATTCTCCTGACAGAGGAATATTCTCCAAATTAGTCGCCAACTCATTAAAGCAGTATTAAGAACTCAAGAACCTAATGAGACACGATTATAGCCACTTAGTAGTAGGTAGATACATAAGCCGATCTGGGAAATTTGAAATATTAAACGGCTGAGAGATGGCATTTTAATAGCTAATAGATCGAGCTCGAGATATCCATGAAAGAATGATTAATTCACATCACATAATAGAACGCACCCGTGTAAATCCGAATTTGCAATGAAAGATGGGCCTCATTAAAAATAAAGTTCTAATTAAGGTAAAACGTTTTTCTTTTTTCCGAAACTGATTCTGATGGCATGGTTCACGCAAGATGCGAAAAGAATACCTCGACAAAATGTTCCTTGTTCTTCCAAGCAGCGATATAAGGAAACAGGACAATAATTTCGGTTTAAAATTGGATATACTTTCTTTTACCAGTAATTAATTTCGAATTTTAAACTTTTTTTGGAAGATACTTGAAAAGGAAGTGGCGTGTTTTCCCACTAGGTTTTAATGTGTATTTACATTATATGTTTTGTGCTCAGTTTCATGGTATAGTGAAGAGCGGATTTAGGCCTACGACCCGAGGCTCCTCTATTAGTAACTGGTTGATTTATAGTTCTCCACTGGTACACATTTTTAACTTAATATATTAATAATTTAGTTTATTTTTTTATAATGTACAAAATAGACATATTTGTGAAAATATGTCTCAAGACATTATGAAAAATTATATATGTGTGAAGACATATTTATGAAAATATTTTTATAGACATATTTATGAAAATATTTTTATAGACATATTTATGAAAATATTTTTATAGACATATTTATGAAAATATATCTGAATTCAATTATTACTTTCTCATATACATAGTATAAAAAAAGTACAATGATAGTCAAAAAATTCGAAACCGAGATTTTAACGAATCTCCACATTTCAAACCTCAAGAGTTCGAATAACATTTTTGAAAAATGTCCGTCCGTCCGTGCGTCTGGGCAACTAAAAACGCTTTGAGCTAGACGGACGAAATTTGGCATACTACCACTACATCAAATTTATAGATTTCTATCAAATTTTGAGAAAACTCCAAACTAACACAATAAATACCAAACGAAGAAATTTAGATAAATAAAATCCGGTACACAGATTTAACAACTATAATGCATACATCTATAAAATTTTGAACCAAATCAAACGAGGGGTTGAACGTATGTCGATTTGTACCTTCGGAAACATGCAAACGCGAAAATTCAAAAATACAGTGACTTAAATATATTAAATCTGGTATGTGATTTTGTAACTGTAAGTGTAGTTTATTAAAGCAATATTATTAGAGCAAAGAACTAACTTATCAAAATTCTTGCAAAATTAAATTGGTGAAAATTTTATTAGTTAATGATTTCCTTTTCCACAAATACTAACATTTAATTTTTTTATAAGAAATTATAAAGAAACAAGTTTCAAAACATTCCAAAGTTAAGATTTAGCAGGAAATAACTTTAATAAATATAACTCATGTTTAATCTGTCTAACCTGCTTTGAATGCAAATGTTACATATTGAAAGTCTATTATGTGCAGTTGGATATTTGATCACTGGTGAGAAAAATCGTGTAAACATTTGATTCTCCACCTCTCGATCGGTTAAATCGAAAATTTGACACAAATTTATGGTTATCGTATTTTAAATTGTATATTTGAATTATAGAGTTCATTGACAGGGACAGAAAGAAAATCCTTAAGCGAATTTGGTTCAGAATATGACGAAGATTTACAATTCTGGCAATAAAACCATGTAAAATGTTTATTCAAAGATAAATAGCAACTTCCAAGTACAGAGGAAAGGTTTTTACGTTCTTCCTCAAATATAGTAAGAACAAGTAATATAAAAAAAAATAATTCAATTCTTACTTAGGTCAACAAAGAAATTTTTTATTTTAGTTACTTTTTATTAAATAATTATCAAAAAAATTATCAAGTATCAAAAAATTGATTTTCGCAAGAATTGAATTCGCATTCTTCACTTTCACGTGAAAATACTGAAATCCTTGCATTTTACTGATTGAACTACTGCCTGTTGATTTCAATTTTCATTACAAACTGCTAAAACTCTATTTAAAGTATTAAAAATTAATTAAATTTGATAATTAATGAATTAATAGTTGAATAAACTGTATCAATATCAAGTGTCATCCACTACAAGTTTTAAAAAATGTATTTAAACTTGAATGGATGAATAAAAAGTATTAACGACTGAAAATTTGAACAAGATATATAAATATGTATAGGGAGAATGCGAATTAATAGTAGGAATTGAAAAATGACTTCAAATAAATCAACACTGATTTTCAGCTGTCATGGAAGAAACAAACAAAATTTTCTTTCGAAAGATACATTTTCAAAACAACTCGGATTCCAGCCAGTGAAACAAAGCATCTCAAAACTTGATACGTTGGCAGAAATTAAGAAAACTTTTGTTCGTATAAAGAACATTCTCCAAACCAGCCAACTTACGAAAAAAAGTATAGCACCAGACAACAACGACGAAGTCAATATTACAATTATGAAAACTGAGACAAAGCTAAGCAAGGACTTTTCACCTCTTTTCTTCCATTAAATATACTCTTTAACTTTGAAATTGAAATTAAACATAATAAATATCAATGTGGTTTGTCCATACGTGCCTTTATAATTCTGCAACCTACTGTTTGGTATGGTATAGGATTATATGGTATGATAGTTTACTATCATTCATTTTTCCATTCCCAACAAAATGTCGGTTTGGAACTGCAGAGGTTGGTTTCGGAGATTCAGATGTCAAAAGAGGTATCGCTCTACGGACTTTTTATAAGTAAAGCAGTAGCGAATCGAGGGCCAAAATGACCAACAAAGGTTCATGCTTGAAGGTTTAGATATATTCTAAGAGGTTTAAAAATATTCTAGCCAGAATGTCGTGGAATGTTCCAGAATTTTCCAGATGGCAAGAGAAAGTTCCATAAATAAGTAAAACTGCACTGAGAATACGACGATTTAGTTTATCTTTATAATTTCTACATTCTAAAATTCATTCTTTAATTCACATTTGACAGGAATTGTCTAGCTTTAAGCGAAGAAAAGGTAACTCCGGTTAATTATCTTTAAGTTATAAATTTAGTGAATTAGAATACCTGATTTTATATTTATTTAAATATTTCCCCTTACTCGAATTTTTATTTCTTAATTTTTATCCCTTTGAAATATATTATATATATATATTACAATATTCCCAAGTTCTATGTTGCTATGACACTTTCCTGTCAGGATTACAAAGGAATTAGAGTCTATGAGTTCACATTTCCAGTTCAAACTCTCGATCATCGGCGAAATATCGTAAAATACAAAAAAGGTCTCAGCCAGACATGAGTAAGAAAAAAGAAAAGTCATATAGCAAAAGTTTTCCTTGAGTATAAGCTGAAAGGAAAAAGTGATTAGAGAAGCAACACTAAGAGAAGGAATCACACGCCATTCCCGAGCAGAGGAGAGACCGACAAGAGCAAGATTCGTGAAGGTTTGCTCGACAGAGCAGAAAAAACACATTTTGTTACGGTCCAAACGAACTGGAATTTTTTTTTTTTTTTTTACAACTGATGTCGAACAATGATGGGGGAGGTAAGGCAGTGTTAATACTCCGGACACCTATTTTCAGGGACGCCGTAGAGACAAAATATTTGGCGTTAATTCGACAAATAATGGCGACGGGTTTTAAAAGTATACAGCTCTAGTTTTGAATTGGCCTTTGTCCTGCTACTGTCCATTTATAATAAATGAGATCCAAGGCAACAGATGTCAGTAGTTTTATTTCCTTAAATTAACGAGACAAAAAATAGACAAATAAATAAACGCGGATCGATAATAAAAATAAATTTTACAAAAAACTAGCTGGCTTTGGTGACCAGTTTGTTCTCTCAGATTGACTTTTTAGGTTAATAAATGTTTAATATGGAATACATTTTTTAAAAAATTCTTATCTGATACGACTGCAAGGCATAATTCAAATGAATTTACTGCAAATTAAAAAGTACACATATTAGGATATAAAAGGAAGAGAAAATCCTATTACGGAATTAATGACTGGAAAAACGTGCGATTGAATGCTTTGATGGATGAGGTTGAATTCCATCATAACATTTAAAAACATTGTTGCAGATAGTGTATCAAACCGAATAAAAATATTAGAAATATTAAATAAAAAATTGTAGAAAATGGAACAGATATCATTAGGAAGATAATTTTTGAGTCTTAATGTAATATAACTATTTTATTAATACAATTGTTTCATACCAGTAAACGCGTCTGAAGCACAAATTCGATTTTGGAATATTATTAATCGCATGCCAGGGATTAATCGCCAAGTAATTCGGCAAGGATCATTCGATAAATTCAGTAAATATGCTAAATTCACGTAAAAGATTGATACTGTACGCCAATGCCATGCAGTCTTTTCTGAGGTAACACCTTTAATAGAATGTATGCGAGAATGTTTTAAGGAAACCACTTCCTCTGAGATATATCGCGTTTACATGCATACGAAAGTACAGACAGTTGACTAACCAACTGCCAGATTTAGTTCAAAAGATAATAAGAATTTACATTTTAGATTCTAAGTCTGCGTTCAAAATTTTATTGACCAAGCTCTTTACCTTTTGAAGTTATGGTGCTGCTTTATATTTGGTTTGGAGGCAGGACAAAATACTTGTGAATGGATTTTCTTCAAAATTGCTAGAAATCGATAAATTTGATGTCAAGACTACATACCAGATTTCATCCATCTAGCTCAAAGTTTTTCTGAGTTATCGTGCTCATAGAAATATAATTATAATTCCAAAAATATATTTTTCCGAACTCAGGATGGTTTGACATGAAGATTCATCAAAATCTAGGGTTCGATTTTTTATTAATTATTATTATTATTATTATTATTATTATTATTATTTTTACAATTACCATACCTTTTCTTTGGATATTTTACATACTGAGAAATAAAAAATATAGCACACGTAGTGAATCTCAAAAATAAACAATTTTATTAAAAAAATGTTTTATAGTAAAATTTTGAACAGAAAGCGGATGTTGCCAGTACTTGTTCTATCAGAAAAATATTTAAAGAAGGAACACTTATCTCTTTTTGTTGGATTCGGTTATTTTTATCAGTAAATATTTTACGAAAATGTCGACAAATCGATATTCACCACAAGAGAAAAAAAAATCTTTCAACAAGATATCACATAAGTTTTCAAACTTTTTAACACGATCACATAGATGTGTGAACGTTCCGGAAAAAGCTAGATATGACAAACCCAGTTTTAAAGTGAAAAATTTCTAATATCAAGGATTTCAATTCCATAAAATTCTGGCAAAATGCATACCAGTCCAGTCAATCACCCTGAAAGAGAAAAATCGACTTTTTCACTTTTTAGGTCATTTTCCTCGCGTTTGCCATTCCTAGAATTTTTCCTGGTCGTTTTAGAACCTTTTTTCGCATTGTCTAAATGGACCTTATGAAATACCATTTCTTCAACAACGAAAGCATTAAAGTAGATGATAACGTGATCAATAATACTCTAAGCTATCAACACGGTTAGGTAGGTCCATACTGAATCCTTCCATTGTGTGATCGATTTTAAGAAAAATAGTTTGACAATCTAAAGTATCATTATCAATCTCCAAGGGTGGACTTTTTTTTTTCTGCAACCGAGGACAACGCCCTGACATTATGGCTTAGTTTATCAGCAAGTCTTAAAGTTGAGCTGATTAAAGTAGTGGTGGTAACGAAGTTGAATAATGTTGGATGAAAAAAAATCAGGTTTCTGGGCTTTGCATGCTGTAATAGTGAACAACACCTAAGACTGGAGGGTATTTTGTAGCAAAATAAAAAGTCTTGTTTTCATTTCACCGTAGTCTGGAGTAAGACAGTGGAACAGTCTGGGTTATCCCAAGACAGGGTTTTAAAATTTTGTGCACACTTAAGTTTTAAAATACAAACTTCAATATAGAATTTTGGTTAAGGAATCATTTTATTTTGGACCATGTTCATTAATGTTACTTTTTATATTGCAAAATTTTTTTACAATGTCGTACATATTCAATATAGTATCACCTACTCAGAAGCTCCAACCCATCGATCAATGCATCCTTTTAACAGTTCAAGTAAAAACGATTATACAGTTTATTTCATTTACTTTGAACAATGAAACTAGCCAAAGATTAGATTAGGTGTTGGATTTTAATGGTACTAGAGCCAAATCTGGCTGAGCTGCGCCAAACTGGCATTAAAAATGTAAAAACATGCAAATAAAATACCCAAACATAGCACGACGAAGAAAGTTCAAACCATTAAACAAATGTTTATAAGCGGCTTATGGGAAATAAATAAAACAAGATAATAAAAATTCAAACAGGATGTAAAATTTGAAAAAAAAAAACATCTCAAACAAATACAACAAGGTAAAAGAATAAAAGTTCAAATTTTGGATAAAAAGCCAATATTCCGAAGAAAAGTAAACAGACCTGGATAAGACGTTTTCTCCAGCAAATCTCTCAAATCTAAAACATCTGTATTCAAAAAAGTATAAACACGAGGAATTAAAATCGGGACATTTTGATGAAATATGAACAAATGTGTATAGCATTCTGCATGAAGTATACATTGGATTAGATTTCTAAATAAAAAGTATAACTTATGAATGTAACGGGTATGCCTGATTTGAAGGCGAGTTAATTTGACGTCACCTTCTTGAAACGGTAAAATCGATCACATGGTAATAAAAGGTTTGACATTATAGGGCTTGTTATGCAGTTGGCTGTTCCAAGATTCTTGCCACTGGGTAAGAATGCATTTTTGCACACATAGGCGAATCTCAGAATAAGGTACAAACTGATTTAAAGAGATCGATGCCAATCGAGTTGCACTATCTGCCTTGAAGCTAGCCAGTAAAGAAAGTTCTTATACGAGGCGATGCGAAGTACTTTAGTCTTCTATAGATACAGTAAATGACTCTTGTATTATCAGGGATCTTTTTAAATAATTCGATCAATTTTCTTTTATATTCCAACACATGTTAAGTTAATTAACAAGCTAATTTCTTATTTTTAGTCTTTATTTCTGTTAAGTAATAAAAATGTATATTTCTATTAAATTTATTACGACTCGTGACCACACGATACCCAAGTTTATTCATATTATTTAAGCAGATGCTAATGTTTATAAATATCGTAACACCTAAGTGACCGTAATGAAACAGATTTGACAAATTATACTTGATAAATCGCTAATATTATCTCAACACTTTAAACAGATAGTTAAAAGCCAATTGATAGATGGATTGTAAGATATCATGACAAGTAACATACAGGTGTTATAATAATTATCGTAATATAAATAAGCAATACTTTTTATAAAAAAAAATCTAACAAAAATGCAAGAAAGGGAATATATGTATATGGTTACTGAAAAGTGAATATTTCAATAAAAATGCTACAGTGATTATTAAATGTAGTTAAATTATTTTAAAATTAGGTTTTTGAAATTTATTAATGGCGTCTAGCAATATAAGCATATTATACTGAAATCATTAAATATTTAAATTAGACGAGCATTTTATCATTGCAACATAATAATTTATCGCTTTATTGAATCAAGATTCGCTAGCACAAGCTCACCGTTTAAAGACGTTTTGAAAAAGACTTTCGATATATAACGTTTCATTAGAAAACAGAGATAAGAAAAATAACTAACAGACATTAAAATATAAGACACTATCCTATAACTAATTAATTTTCAAGATAATAATTATTCTCTTTTAAGAAAACTTAATTATTAAATACAAATCAGAGAAAGAAATTTTCCAATCAATTTTAGCATAATATTTATAGTCTGACATACCATCTGTAAATAAAGATATGAAGGATACAAAAATGGTTTAAAAAGCTCTAATGGGTAAATTTTTGCATCTAGAGTTAGCAAATTTGGCACTTAGTTACTTCATAGTAATACGTGCTTATTATGAAACAATTTTTCATAATTTGTTATTTTTTAATAAAAAATTAATGGAAATCTTAACCTTATTCCTCAGTAATTTGAAAGCATATTATTGTACAAAACCCATTCTTTCCACAGTTTCAAAATTTAAAAAGGTTTTCAGGGATAATTTTATTTCCGCATTTTTTTTAACTTTAAAAACTTTTAAAAATTAGTTTAAGTATATTTTACAAAAATTTTCATAATTTCAGCAACTGGATTTATACCGACTTGCATTGCGACGGTATTAAATATTTGTGTGTGGACGGGGGAGGGGGGAGCGGGGAGGTGTACGTATGTACGTAGTCGCTGTTATATAATTAAATGCAATTTTAAAAACATATAGAAAAATAAAATCAAACATTGCCATGCTATAATGCCTTAGACATGCCACAAAAAGCACGCACCTGCTTCAAATTTTTGTGATAATTTTGGCATGACCTCTAAATTATAAAGAAATGAGAAAAATCAAATACTTTAATTAGTCATATTATATATGAAAAAATGTAGAATAGTAGTTTTGGTGAATTTCACAAAGCTAAGCTAACACTAAGACATTTTTATTAAAAGTGGTTTGCTGACATTTGAAAGTAAATGCTGCAAAATTTCTCGCAATTCCAATATTCTTGCTTTATTGAGGCTGATATCGGAAGTCATAATTTAAACTCTTCCTTGACACTTCAAATTTATTAAACAAGAAATATTTATTTTTGGAATGCGTTACCGTTCCAAGTCATCTAAAATCCATAAACAACAAAACATTTTCGTTCGAAATGTTATTGCATATAGATGACTTAATTTAATAGTTTAAAAATAATTATTAATAATTGGTATTATTAAATTACCTGAAGATAGCAAACCTGATAAAATTTAAGGTTAAACAAAACCCACTTAGATCAAAGAATCTTAATTATAAGTGAATAAGGGGGATTAAGAAAAAAAAATTAAGATTAAAATATAACGTGTATTAAATAAATCTACAACAAATGTTTTAATGATTAATGAAGATATTTAGTCAGTCCAAGATGATATGCTTGCGTTCTTCCAGAGGTTTTATAATCTTATTTATTCAAGTTACGGGTATGTTAATTTGAGCAGTATTTTGGTGCTAGGTCTGTAAATTTCCTGCGCTGGGCTTGAAAAGATGAAATATTTTTATTACAATGCCGACAGTGACCTGGATCATCTTTGTTTCCACAGACACAGCGATCATTACAGCGTAAGCCAAACCTGTAGAGATTAGGTCTCAAAAAACCCATTCCCTGTATTAAAATGATTAAATTCCGAATTGAAAGAAGCTCGGTTAATATTAGCATGGTGAGGAATTAAAAAAAAAATTCCACATCACTTTTCTGAAAGGTTCCATTTATCCTGCTTAAGTTTAAAAATAACAATGATCAGATGCACAAATCGAAAGCAACACCGGTCAAATGATACGGACTGCAAAACGTTCCAGGTGATTAAATGTTAGGGTAGGCTTTTTCAGGGTATAGGCTATTTCTAATTTTTTCAAGGTGTTGCGGTCCATTCAGTGGCGTAGGTGTGGTGAGTTTTTTTTTAAAGTCTACTATATTTATTACAACTTAATAATGAATACGGAATAATATGTATTTACCTACACAACTAGAAACTTAATAATAATAGCCACAAATATAATAATACCAAATGATGCATCTAATATCAAATAATTCAAAATACATTAAAAAGTAAAACATTTTCATCTAAAGTTAGTTATCATAGTTGAAGTTAGTAGAAGATTTGGTCTGCATATAGTCCGCCAATTTTGAATATCTGGGTATATAATTATTAACTGTTAATCTTGCAATGGATTCTAAGTGGTAGTCTGTGAGATGGAGACGATATGTTGTCTTAATTACATTCATCGTTAAAAATGCAAATTCACACAAGTAGGTAGAGCCAAAGACCGATGTTAAATGATGTGTTTTTTTTTAATTAGGATATTTTACTTCGTCTATTAAATTCCAAAAGTTATTCTTAGGTTCTGAACTACGTGCTTTTAAAATTGTCATTTTGAAGGCGAAAACTTCGTTTTCCTCAAGAGATAAAGAGAATATGCAATTCATATTTTCAGTTATTTCTTCCACATCAACATTGCTAAATGAATAATACATGAATATAACAATTAGTTTATTTTAGTAAGCGCGTCTTAGGTCTTAATAAAGGCGGTCACCTCAAAATCTCTTGGTGGTCAACCTGTCGATCGCGATCGACTTAATGGTCAACCTTGTGCTAAGGCAATCTGATAACTTTTAATGTCAGACCAAAAACTAATGAGATGTTAAACTAATGAAATATTTTTTTTTACTTATTTAAAAAAGTTATTTTTAATTAATTTTGATAAATTATACTTCTCAAAAATTACAAATCATAATAGATTAATTAAAGTATTTGACATATCTAATACTTGTTATGTTTCTGAATACTTTCAGTAAGAAAACACAAACTGCATTCAGATTAACACAAGCTGTAAAATATTTCAGATTTAGTGGGATATAAATAAAAGCCATTGTAGTTATGTGTATATATATTACGTTTCTTCTTCAGTAAATGGGCCGATATACGTAATATATATACGATATACGTAATATATATACACATATTCAATCAAACTTTGCAAATTTATTCTTTAGAACAAAAGCCTTTCAAAGTACAAAACCTTTAAACCTTTATCAATCTTTCAAAGAACCTTTTCAAAGAACAAAATTGCATAGTTCCAAAGCTAATTGCATCTTCAATTAGAAATTATCTGAATTTTTGCCCTTTTTTGCAGTAATTTCAGAGAAAAAATATTTTACTAAAATTATTTTAATACTTTAAAATTCAAAATTTTATCCTTCTTTTCTGTGCAAAATTTTCTTCGGGTTTCCCCCCCCCCAACCCTTTAAATCTAACGCAGCCGATTTTTTTTAAAACTGAGCAGTAACACTCAGATATACTTTACCATTTTTTCTTTATTTATTTTCAAATTTCCGTTTCATATTTTTTGGAATTTTTTAAAAATTGATTTAAAGCAATTATTGAACGGAACACAAAAGAACCGATTTATCCTTTATTTTTAAGTGCTTACAAGCGACCAAGAGCAGTCAATCAAACAGTGTGATATAATAAGATTATGTATAATAATTTATACAAAATATGTGTAATAATTTATACAAAATTTCATTAAAAATATTATACATGAAATTATTTAAATTCCGTGAAACTCCGGATATATCACCTAGTAATTTGGAAGAGCGCTTGGGATGTTCGCAAATTCAACAAATTATTGTATCAAATCATAATATCTAGATATTTAATTTCTGATTTTAATTGATGAATTCGAATTCGACACATGGACATAAAAAATCCGCAATTGACGATCCCCCCCCCCCTTTTGTAAATATTACTTAGATGCAACACCCGTAAACAAGTTCAAATATCTTTAAAATGAAACTGTCATTATATGTTACTCGATAACATGATATAATTCAAATCCGTAATAGAAAAGAAAAACATTTGCCCTCGAAAATCGGGATATTTATTGAAAATAGACCGTCTGCTAACTGGAAACCTCGAAATAAGAAATTCAAGAGTTACTGGAGCATTTTTTTTTCTTTCAGTCAATATAGCGAAAATAATGATGTAATATGTAAATAACCAACCCGACAAGCATTAATTATTTAGAATTGTTCTGCAGTATTCGGAAGCTCGTTGGCTAGATCATTATTAGTTTAATATTTTGCATGCGAAAAAAAAACAACCCTGAAATATAATAAAATAAAATTAATTTCAAGTTTTATATCATATATATATATATATATATATATATATATATTCAAAATCGTAATTAGATACATTTTTATTCCACATGTTTATGGTAGTTAATTGCATCCTTGTGTTATTATAAACAAAACTTTTGATGTGGAAATGTATTAAACAAATAAGCTTCCGTGTGAATGAATTGCCCGTATAATCAGATATTTATTGAAGTCATTCTAATTCGAATGATTGATTATATAATAAATCAGAACGAATCTCTTACTTACAGTTCATCACTGAAGTAATACTTATCGCTTATTACCCCGATTCAAATACTTCTCGGGTGAACGACCCATATTTTCACAACTTATTTTATCTGGATTTAAAATATACTTTGTCTCACGAAGATAACATCTTAATTTCAAAATACTACTTAAAAAAAGTATCGAATCACACCA
Source organism: Argiope aurantia (assembly GCA_026543865.1). Classification (NCBI taxonomy): domain Eukaryota; kingdom Metazoa; phylum Arthropoda; class Arachnida; order Araneae; family Araneidae; genus Argiope; species Argiope aurantia. The sequence goes on along the minus strand of JAPMOR010080704.1, from coordinate 577,228 downwards.
TAGAAACATGCGAGCAACATATTGCAATAACGCATATTGCAATAACGATAATAAAAATTCCTTTTTCGCCGAGCTACACTTTCCAATCTGCAACTTATTAAATATTAAGATAAGAAAATTTAATTTAATTATGACGCTAGTTTTTGATAATTAATTGGATGATCTCCGCTGAACAGCGGACTCCAAGGAACTAACAGCTTATCAATTAATAAATCCAATTAAAACTATGCAATAAAGAAATGAAATTAAAAACTGCTTTTTCAGAGAAAGTTTTTTTTTTTTTGTATGAATATCGAGCTGCTATCTATGATGTAGTTTATATCTTTTCATAAATCAACAAATTTCGGTTCATAACTTTAAAATGCGATAAAATTATAAAATTTCGGTAGCATTTAGACCAATATGAATAAAATCAGAAATCCATGGTTCTATACGCAAACATGCAAAATTTAAAATGCCAAAAATATTTTTTTTAGTTTAGATTTTATATAAAAAAATTAAAAGCTATATCAAAAATTTCAACTGACACGAAAATGGGAAATTTAATTTTTTTGGCGAAAAATAGTAATTAAAAATAATACTCATGTTTTTTTTTAAAACAGTATCTAAATGTAAATCAATTATAGCAATACAATTATTCACAAAATACTATTGCTTTCGTTAGGGGGTATCCTTCAATCGGTTTTGCTTCACATTATTTTGAACAAACTATTTAATTGAAGGCCGAATATTACTTCCTGTGTTACACCAAAAGAAATTAAACGCTACCTATATATAAATAATTTAGTAACAATATGCCTGTTATTTCATTGCATTTCAGTTTATAAGTTATGAAATCAATCGATTCATGTACTTTTAGTTACTTTATCTTACATTTATTTTAAAAGCAGCATTATCAGAACAAACAATTTTACAATTATCAAGATAAAAGAGAAAAAGGTCTTATTGTCTTAACGTTATTATCAAGTGTTTAACAAACAACAGATAAAAATTATTCGCATTTTATCACACTCAAAGCACTGCATTTAATGTTTCAAAACAAACAAAAATTTCAATATTTGTCAAGAAAGCGTGCAGGAAAGAAAAAGGGAAAGTAATACAATGTGCATTCATTTCTGCAATAATCTAAGGAACAAAAACAATAACATTCCGAAACAAAGTTCCAAGAACTCACCTTTTACAGCAAAACGAATGCTTCCAAAATTAAAACCTCCAAATCCGAAACACAGCAACAACTTATCATATTTCCATCAGCTCGTCAAAATGCTGGGGTTATCGCTTTCACCCAAACAATAGCAAGAAACCTCACGTTATCATTCAAAAAAGGAGACAGTTTCCACTTAATAATTTAGATATCGATACACATCAATGGAAAACATCAGCAAGTCAACAGAATATCCAATATACACAAAACAAATCGCCAAACAGTTCAGCAACAGCTTAGATATTATCGCAATAATACAGTTTTTTTTTTCAGTAATCAAAGTCAGATATTTTTTCTGCAATGTGCCTTTTCACCAAAACAAGTGTGTGTAAGGGAAGATTTTCGAACTCAACGTCATTGCACTTCAGACTGTTCTGTACTTGTGGGCGAATGAAAACAGGCAGGCACGCCGCGAGATCCGCGCAATGCATGCCGGTACATTTTGAAGACTGGTTTCGAGGTCACGTGACTCAGAAACGTGCGTGACACCGTGGGTGCTCGCTCACTTCGCGTTTTGCATGTCTCCGTCTGAGCATTTCTGGTGCTTGAAAATATTATATTACATATTTTCTTTAAAAAAAATAAAAGAAGGGAAAAGGGTAGTGTATTTTCTGTGAACATTGTAATTTTCGCATTGATAAGTTGATCTATGCTTTGCGTATCTTTCCCTTGCATAAGAAGCGATGTAAACGCGACAAGTGAAAACATTTTGATGGCATAAGAAAAAAGTTGCGAATTAAAACATTTTGTAACTCAGGGCAGAGTATGCTATGAAACTCCTCTTTTAATAACTAATCATTCCAACATATTTCCAGAGACATAACATTTCAAAACCGTATTAAAACTTTTTACTGATCTATTTGTCTTTCTTTTTTTTATTCTAGCGATTTATTAAAATCTGTACGTTGTTTTTTTGTTTTGTTTTTTTAAATTTATTTTCAAATATGTTTATTGTAGGAAAAAGGTGACTAAAATAATAAACATTTTTGCACATTATATATAATTATATTGATTTAATTCATTGTTAATTTAATAATTAATTGCTTTTAATTAATTGATTTAACTAAAAGCATTGAATTATAATAAAAAAATTATAAGGCAGTAATAAACCTCACATAAATATAACAGAGAAAAATTATTATTTTTTAGGTCCGTCAAACGAAATGTAGCAGACTCTGTCAAAAGAATAATTAATTTTCTAATGTATTAAAAATAAATTTCTAATTTTCCTTGTTTAAGTTATTAAATAATTTTGTTACTATAAGTTTTTTTATTAATGATTTTAATTATTAAATATAAACACACATAGTAGTCCTTGTGTATTTTGTCATAGAATATGTATTTTTTTAAAATTATTTTTTGGCGGTAAATAGAATTACTTTATTGACCTGTTTGTGACCCCTCTCAGCTTAACGGCCCTAAGCAATTAGTCAGAAATCTTCTACTTTGTTTTTACTTTTTTTGGACGGGAGGGGTGAGGAATATATTATTATAAAAGAAAAAAGAATTACAAAAATTTCATTTTCTTTAAGGATAATTCTAAAATTTAAATTTACAACAAATGGATAGTGCTGATTACAGATTTATGTATTTCGTGAAAATCGTTTTGAAGTCGCCATGTTTTAGACTTCTTTTATTTTCAAATATATTTAGTATATATGTCGCCAAGTAAACTAAATAAATTCAGAAATGAAATGAAATGAAATATAAATCTTAAATGTTCTAAACCGAAAAATTTTTATATTTGCTCTTTACTCGAAAATTGCATATTAATGCCAAATGTTTAGGTCAAATCCATCTAAGGAAAATCCGTTTGTCTCTGTTTGTGTGTATATGAGCATATAACAATTTAAATTAATGAAATTTGGCATATAATTTTATAACCATATTTGTAGATTTATATCAAATTTTGTTCTAGAACCATCATTTGTCAGTATATCTATTCATATGAATGCGAATTTAATTTATCTGTCTGAGAGATTCAATGAGCTAGATAAATGAAATTTTGGATATAATTATAAGTAATGAAATTTGGACTTCAAATTTTGAAGACATAGTTTAATAAGAAATTAAAATAAATCATTAAAAATGCTCCCATTCAGTTTGGATATTCCTATTAAAGAATTATTCAGATTCTTTTTTTATCGATAAATTACTGGAGCAGTGGAAGATGTGAAAACTGTAAACTAGCCAATAGCATATCATTTTATAATCGATATTTACTTAAAATATATTGTTCATTTAAATATTTTTAGTTAAATATTTTAAAATAACTACCGATTTATAAAACAATTCTAGTTTCCTCTATTTTTTTTATTAATTTCATCGAGCGAAATATTATAAATATGCAATATTTTGATCAAAAAATAGAAGTTACTGCGACTTCTCATATGTTTTCACAATATGGTGCTTTAATAGTTTAGATAGGTTGGATAATAAAGAAATACGAATTTTGGATAACTTTCTATGTACAGTTTGGATCTAAAATTTTGTATTGAGCTATCTTTTAAGAGCAATGACAATATACCAAATTTCAATAATATAGCTCATTGTGCTTTTGATTTGTTATTATTATGAACTATATATCATATATTCACCCACTAGCTCATTTCGTTCTAGATTCTCCATTCCCAAATGCAAGGGATAAAGAAATAGATAATTAATGAGGTTAAAAAATTTAAAATTCTTATGATAAATTCACATGCTAAAATTCATTCATCCAAATTTATGTGTTTTTCAACTATCGGGTTCACAGTTATACAGAAAAATGTTCTGTATAATTCTGAACTAGTTAATTTCCTCCAAAATTTAATATAAATCCACAATTCATTTCGCTAATTTCCTCCAAAATTTAATATAAATCTACAATTTTATAGTTAAAACCAAAAATTTTATTCTAAAGCTTATTCGGTTTTTGATTTATCTTGTTCTAAAATATAATTCTGAAAACTGTTTTGCGGAATTTTTTGAATCTAAAATATAGGGATTGCGAAAATCTCATGGACGAATTTGTTGGCTAAGACAAGTATTACGATTAACAAATGAAAAAAAAAGTTATAAAGAAATGATGAATCGGATAATTGAGCAAATAATACTTCTGGCGAATTCGCATCTTTTTGTAAATGGGGAAAAAAATGAGTTAAAAAGTTAAATGAGTCTAGCTTTGTATTGATGTCAAACAGATATATACAGAAAGAAAAAGTGTGGAAGAAGAAAAAAAAATGGATTCAACTGATTATGGATTTAAACGATCCAGTCGATCAGTTGAATCCGTAATCACTTCAATATTCGAATTTACATATCAACCAGACGCAGAGAAGAGTTTATTTTAAGAAAAATATAGGCATGATGTTTTTTAAACAAAGCAAATATAAACATAAGTTTCCTTTTTGAGTGCTGAAAAAAAATTCTTTATTTTTCTAAAAGAAATTTTATTTCAGTTTTGGCTGTTTTGCTTTGAGTCTGAACTCTTAGATATTCTATAAGCCAAACCAATTAAATTTGGAACTTGAAAAACAATGCTGTAAAAATTATCCTAAATTTATGTGTTAATCACATTTACATCATAACAGAAACTTTATGAAATGTAATATGGAATTTTATTAGTTCGTTCTTGCTGAAAAAAATACTACCTTTAAAAAGGCATACTAAAGAATTTGGTAGTTGTTTTTCTTATCACCTTTAATTAAAAAATTTTCCAATTTGTCAGAATGTGTTTTCGGAATTCTTAAAAAGAAGTATGTACAAGAAGAAGTATTCTTCTTTTGACTTTTTAGGTACTTATTCATTATGGAGAGATTTAAATAAAGTTTTATTGTACAAAGAAGAGAATCGTGTATGTATTTTGAACCCCTTCCAATCCATTATATTTATCCAAAATTTAACAAATTTATAGAATTTTAAATTCAAAATTCCGTATAAAATTTCAGTCATCTAGCTCTACTCGTTCTTGAATATGTCACATACAAATGGGCAATCTATATTTGCACGAATTTAATTCAAAAATTCGATACAAAACTATAATCTTTGTATAAAGATCATAGGCATTATTAAATTTATTCATGTAATTTGTAGCGGTTTCAGAGATTAACAGACTCTCAACCTTTTGGCAGATTTCGTCCGAGCTTTGACACAGACTTACAGTTTGGGTGAAAAGGCAACCTATCAAGTTTCTTTTACCTGCTTCAATATGTTCATTACGTGTTCGCAGATTTTAGACTGACAGTATACTAAAATGGCTTCTGTTCTAAGCTCTAAAAAATTCTAAAAAAGAGTTAAAATATTTTTTTTCGAGGTCAATTATTTAAATGATTACAATGCATTTTCATTGCGTATTTCGTATCACAAAAAGTTAAAAAGTTTTATTTAATATATCTATAACTAGTGTTAATGGAGATTATTAAAAAAAGTAAGAAATCACCAGATAACGGATATAAAAATAAAAATGAGAGGCATGATATCATTATGAAGATTTATATAGATTTTGTAAAAATTTCTATTATATATGATATTCTCTGTAACTGTGTCCCAGTTTCTTTTTCTTAAACTGACTGAGATGGGAAAGTGCTTTGAAAAATTATTATACATAAAGTGAAGAATTGTTTTTTGTGTTGTTTGGATTAATTAATACACTGTAAACTAAACATAACAAAATCTAAGTTTTAATACAGCATACCTCCCCCCCCCCCCGCCGATTATAATAATCATATGTACAGTATGCCCACTAAAGACCCTCGCCACCCTATTAACTTCGGGACGGCTGCTGTTATATTCATAAAAGTGGTGTCTAGGTATATTAAAGTAGCCATATGCTATTGAATGAAATCACCTATGGAGCCACCTGGTGGGAAAACTGCGTAGTTAGCATTCCTATATCGAAAACAGATCAACATAGGGAAAACAAAGCGATTTACAAAGACGTAGAGCATCATCGTTTTAGTATGAAAAAACACTTTGTGGACATTAATGCAAAGAATAGAATGGTTAAAACACGCATTTATTCTTTCATGATTTCCTACACTTAAAGTGAGAAAGCGATCTGAGAAAAAAAAATTCAACTGGTTATAACAATATGCCTTTAGTTGAGATATTCAAACTTCTCACCATCAGCTTCAATGCACATTTGGATCCTCGTTTGAATTTCACATTGCACACCTTGGAGCATAGAGGGTGATAAGCGTTCATAATGCGTCATTTAAGATCCTGCAGTGTTTGTGGAAGGTTTGCATACACCTACTTTTCAGGTATTCTTACAGGATAAAGTCTAGTGGAGTCAGATTAGGCGAATGTGGAGACCGAAATGGCCATACCTAATTATTGTTCTCGAATTCATCGATGGGATGTTGTTCACTGGAGATGTCTTGTTTATCTAGCAATACTCCGCTATGGAAAATCACTCCATGACCAAGAGCATCAACATACTACAATCCCAAGATGTCTCTTTTATACTTGTCTCAGAGAACAGGCGTGGCTTTTTTTGTTTTATATATCATGCCTGTTTGCTCTATATCTCATGCTCTTTACATTCAAGAAAATAAATTCATAGCAATCAATACTGGATATATTAGCTAGCATAAAATGAATTAATTATAAAATTTTATCCATCAAATTCTAGTTAATTTTAATTACTTTCTAGTTAATTAAGGTTACTTTCTTAACTACTGCTGCTTTGTAAGTTTTGAAGGGTAAATAAAATGGCATTCCCTCCTAACAATCTGACTGAAGTAATCTCGCTTTAGGAAATTATTCATAACAATACTGTATAGTATGGAGTCCTCAAATTGGATTTAAATATATATATATTTATTTATTTTACTTTTGTAAAAATGGAAACTGATTTTTCTTATAAAGCAGACTACGAAAAAGATATTTTTGAAACTAATTACTCAATTTTTATTTAAAAGAAATCTTATCCTGCATAAATATTTTATTAAAAAAAATCATAATTCATTTTCTTGAAACATGAAGCCTTAAGATGTCTTGTTTATTTTTAGAATGCATCCGTTCCATCTATTTTTTTATTTTTCATTTATAACTGATTAAAAAAAGAGAAACACTTTCAAAAATGCAAGTACATAAATGAAAAGTACAGTGAATGTAAATAAAACCATGCATTCAAATCTCGTCAAATTTATTAGTTCCCTTTCTTCTTTCCACCAATATTCGGCGGACGGGGATTGGATTTCAGGAAATGAAATTTTGATTTCTGAACTAAAATGGACTTAAATTCCGTTCTTGATGAAGAAAATGAAACATTACCACTCCTACATAGCATAATAATGAAACTTTCTAGAAATTTACTTCCTACTGTGTTTTTTTAAAATAACTTTTCTCTTTTGTCATTGGGATGTTTTGCTAAAGAAATAATTGTTCGACTAGAGCAATTTTTCTTTCATTAAGTCTCTTTGGTAAAATTCAAATAATTCGCGGGTTGCTACAATCTTTTATAAAGATCAGTCACTCTGAAAATCTCTGATCTTTAATTTTAAAAATTAAACAACTTCCAACCTCTAATCCAAAAATTCTAGTATGATTATGTTTTTGATATGATTTGTCAACGTTTTTTTAATCTTTAAAAGTCTTTTTTACATATTGAGATATGACAGCTTGCAGTTAGAAAAAGAAATATCATCTCATAGCGAGTGTGCATTATAAAACAAAAAAATATCGTTGCAAATTATATTATAAGGTTGACTTTAATGATTTATTTAAGTTAAGGGGGGGATTATACTGAAATGGCATAATTGAATGGTTTATCGTTTTAATTTTCAATTGATGTAATAAAGGGTTTTGAGAGGAAATATGCAAACCAATTTATAGGGGGAAATAAAAATGTATAGTTAATTAATAATTATAAATTTTGTAGAACCTTATTTTAGGCAGAACTTAAAACTCAGGAGATATCTATATTTGGTGCTCTATGTCGAACAGTCTGCCTAATACAAGGGGTGTTCAAATGAAAAGGTACGAAACGACATTGTGAGTGTAAATGAAGATTTTATTCAAAATACACTTTATAGGCCTGAGCACAAGGATCCCATTGATTAACGAGCGGATGGATTCCTTGTTCCCAGAATTCCTATGGCCGTGACTAGACCCAGTCTTTCGCAACGTCCTTGAGTTCGCCGTCCGAGTTGAAGCGCTTCCCTTTAAGATGTTTTTTTCAGAACCGTTAACTCCGACGTGTACTGTGAGACACTCTGAAGACTACTCAAGTCCATCAAGGACAAAAGACCGGAGCTACTTACGGAGGGTGTAATTCTGCTCTACGATAACGCGTGTTCTCACGTCTCCAGGGTCACACGCGCGAAACTAGCCAAGTTCAAGTGGGAGCAGCTCGACCATCTTCCCTACAGCCCGGACATGTCGCTCTGTGATTTTTATTTGTTTGGTCCCCTGAAAAACACCTGAAAGGGATGCACTTAACTCAAGGACGCTGTGAAGGACTGGGTCTCGTCACGGTCACGGAAGGAATTTAAAAAAAAAAAACATGCACTCTACATTAATATTTTATAGCTTAAATAATCAATAATTTGAGCGAACAAGCTGGTAACCAAAGGCGGCTGGTTTTACACAAGATGTCGTAATTTCTTCAGGACGGTTCCAATTAAGTTTCATTTGTTCGCGATTTCAGTTGGCAATGATTTTATTTTGTTTTTTATTTTTTAAATTTATTGTCGATGCCGTAAATATCAATAAATATCCTTGAAGAAGATATCCTGGTAAAGCAAAATTTGGTTTACATTTTTTTTCTTCTTTTACCACAGCTGAGAGAACAACATTTCATTTATGCAATAAAACAATTAATTATGGCGTAACCGATTCATTCTGCTTTCATTGATTTCCAAAATCTAAAAGATTTCAATATTCATTTCAATGAAAACAGCTGGTTAAAACAAGGAAAGAAGTTTCTTTCATTACTGAAATGTTTGCTTTTCAGCAGAAGGGAAATTGCTTTTCACACTTAAAGCAAAGCGTGCGTTGGCGTTTTAATAGGCAATTCATTTATATTCCACTTCGCGGAAACAGAATCATTTTGAATCTAATTTGCGTGTACAAAGAAGAAATTCAAAATATGTAAATATTTGTC
>JAPMOR010080704.1:517853-567925 GCA_026543865.1 Argiope aurantia | reverse complement strand
TATCTCACCAAACATAGTCATCAATTGAGTTTAAAAGTATAATTTTGATCCTGATTCTGTTTAATTTTGGGTGTTAAATCCTAATTTCAAATTCCTTTCTAAATCCATAAATTAACTTTTTTCCGATTAAAAAAATTTTTTTTCATGATGCGATCAAAATATGTGTTTTTTTTAATACTGAAATTTGTCCATAACCATTTTATGCAAAAAATCGTTTAGTCTAGCTTGACTTGCTCTTTTCCATTCTTATTTCTATGGGTATTTTTGTAATTATGATTTTCTACTGACTCAGTAAAATTAATTTTAAAAAAGTATAAAATGCTAAATGAATTTCTTTTTTTTTAATTCTTCACAGAAAAGTAGTTAATTATTAAGAAATTAAATTATAATTGATAAAATAATTAAGAATTATAATTAATAAAATAAAATAAACTGTTTTACCAGATACATAAAACTATTTAGCAGTAAAAAGACAATTAAAAATATTTGGGGGAAAAAGCTGCCGGAAAAATCAAGAATCTGAAAAAAAAATTAATAAAAGTAAGACGCTATAAAAGCATCAAGCAATATTGAACCGATGTCAGGAGAAAATACAACAATTGGAACGTTTTAATAGTATAAGTGGCTAATTTGATTTGCTGATATTTGAATGTAGTTGTGCAATCAAAAACAATAAAATGTTTTATGAATTTCGGATTCGATACTGAAAGATATACGTAAATGATGTATTTTGTTGATTGAAAACAACTGCAACAACAGTTGAAACAACTGTAATCCGTATCAACAGAGTTACTAATTATACAATGCTTAATTACAACGAAAGTATCGTTACATTTTTTTTCTTGTATATTTTGAGAGAAAAGTTATTTGTCTTCGAAATGTATGCATTAGAGTTGGTTCCCTATTGAGTTAATTAGCACATTTGAAACTAGAAACGCTCAAAGCATATTTACATTAATCGAATTCCAAGAAAGATTACAGAGCTTTAATTGATTCGGGCAATATTCCAGTTCATAAATTCAATAATATTTAATCTTAAATCTGGCATCGAGGCAACAATTTATTTGTACGAATGATGCGAATTATTAATAAAAATGACTGTTAAGGATGATATTTCTGTAAATTCGTAGCAACTGATGTTTTATTTTTAACACATTTGTGCTTATTATTATCAGCATAATATTTGTCTGGGAAAGGATTAAAGGCATTTATAAAAATAAATAGAAAACAAAGTCAGGAAATATATTCTATCGTCTTTAAACTAGCGGAATGACAGCTAAATGAATGCTTGAAAAAAATTAGAGTACCGCTTTCATGTATAACTATCCAGCCGTTTTAGTGACCAGTTGATAGTTCTCTCAGCAAAATATTTTCGAACTTCAAATTTTGATAGTATTGTTTTGATGAGAAGTAACTTTAGAAGATTTACTATTTACTATACTAGATACTATTTTAGAAGAATTACACCGCTTACAATGCGCTATGTATTTCCCTATTTTTATTTATTTTTTGTTAATATATTTATACATCCAATTATGAACAGCAGTGATGAAAAGGAGAACACTTAAAAAAAATTTACTGTAGTTTGATTCTAAAGTAATGCTTTAAATGCAAGAACAACAAAATTTCAAAAAAATTATTAGAAGCTTACTTTATATTGAAATGTACTCAATATAAGAAAATAAACCAAATCTTCATATCTCGATCACCAATAATTAAAAAAAAAAAGAATATGATTTTAAGGGTTAGTAGCAACAATGAAAACAATTTGAGTTTCATTTCAGCAATGAAATATATTGTGTTAAAGTACTTTTTAATAAATCAATTAAAAATAATACATACGGCAAAATATTGGTAATGGAAAATATAATTTTTTTTTTTATTTCTGAGATGGTGTAAAAATCGCTTTTGTTACAAGTGGGAAAAGATCAAAATGTTCATTTAAATTTCTAATAATTTGTTTAAATATCGCTTCAATATGCATATTCTCAGCTTCCATGACATATAAAAGGGGTGTTTAAATGAAAAGGTAAGAAACGACACTGTGGGTATAAATGAAGACTTTATTCAAAGTATACACCACAGGCCTGAACACAATGATCTCATTGATTAACGAACCGAAGGATTCTTTATTCCTAGAATTCTTATGGCCATTTTCAGGGGACCAAACACATGAAAATCGCAGGGTGATATGTCCGGGTTGTAGGATGGATGGTTGAGCTGTCTGCTTTCACTTGAACTTGGTCAGTTCCGCTTGTGTGACCATGGAGACACGTGGACGCGCGTTATCATGGAACAGAACCACAGCCTCCGTGAGTAGCCCCGTTTTTTTGTACTTGATGGACCTGCGTAGTCTTCGAAGTGTCTTACAGCACACATCGGAGTTAATGGTTCTGAAAAAACATCTTAAAGGGTAGCACTTCAATTTGGCGAACTCAAAGATGCTGTGAAGGACTGGGTCTCGTCATGGCCACGGGAATTCTGGGAACAATCTTCCCAGAATCTTCAGCTCGTTAATCAATGGGATCGTTGTGCTCAGGCCTATGGTGAATACGTTGAATAAAGTCTTCATTTATACTCACAGTGTCATTTCGTGCATTTTCATTTGAATACCCATTGTATGAAACAATTGTGGTAGTTTTAGTCAAACGGTAGAATAAACACACACCTTCATCATCAGTACAGATTTGGAATGCAATATACAATATATTAACCGCGTGGGCGTATTTTACTCTCGACTTTCTCTCTTACTACAGCAAGTCTGTTCGGATATTTTCTTAATTTACACCGATAATTTACTACAACAAGTATATTTTTCCACATACTCCCGCAATTTACTCGTTGTATCGACTGCGGTTTTCGGGTTCATGTGAAAAGAATTGAGACAATGGGGTAGTGCCCGGGAGGAGGGTTGTGTGTATGTAAATGCTACTTTTTAAAAAACTAAAATTGACAAGGGACAATAAAATTCTAAGTTCCAGACGCCACTGATGACAACTGGAATGTACACTAATTAAATTCCCTTTATCTTCTCTACGTCACGAATTAAATATGTGTTTGGACTTCTCTTTGATAAATTGAAATCCGCATTTGATATCTATCTACAGTTTTGGCTATAATATAAAGTCAGAAATAATCATCTATCCCGGACGCTACTTATCTTTTTATAACAAGAATCGAACATGTGTTTTTGGACTCCCCCCTCCCAAATTTGATATCGATCTACATTTTTGGCTATAATATAAGGTCAGAAATAATAATTTATCCAGGACGCTATTTATCTTTTTATATCAAGAATCAAACATGCATTTTAGACTTCCCTCCAAATTTGATATCGATCTATAATTTTGGCTACAATATAAGGTCAGAAACAATCATCTATCCCGGACGCTATTTATCTTTTTATATCAAGAATCGAACATGTGTTTTGGACTTCCCTCCAAATTTGATATCGATCTACGATTTTGGTTATAAGGCAAGGATTTAAATAATAATATCCTTTTAGATCCTTATTCCGAAATAATAATATTATATTCTTGATCTTCATTACGCCACTGAATAGAATATGCATTTTGAATCTCTACTCTTTGAAGGACTGGATTCCAAATTTGATCTACGATTTTGGCTATAAGATTACATATTATATTTTATTTATATAATTATTTGTGCATATATGTACAGGTTAAGGAGTTATCATGTCTACGTATGCACGGACCTAGAAAAGATGAATACTCCATTCACGGAGTTTTACAAAATTATATACCAATTTATAAATTTGTGCATATCAAACAGTAAAAGTTACTAAAGTTTACTCGACTTTTTTCGGTTTTTGAGATCTCGCTCATCAATAGTTAGAGTGACTTATAATTAATCCACAGTTCGATTACGATAGTTACGTCAGATATTAGATACATAACAATTCTAATAATAAAAACATCTCAAATTTTATCTTAACAAATGAATTTTGTTGAGATATATATAAGATAAGGATTTTTTAAATCACCGTGTTTACATGTTTAAGGAAAAACAAATGGGTGGATAGATATAAAACAAATAAATAGAGTTATCTCAAGGAGGATTCAAACAGGGATCTAGGATGTAGAAATCTGTCAAAACCTCGACTTAATTTTTTTTTTTTGAAAATTACAATGCTCTCTTTTTATATACTCCGTACAAGAAGAAATATAAAGAAGGCTAATAAAGTTAATAAAAAACAAAACAAAAACTTTTTTTGTAAGTCGGATTTGTTTAGTTATAGTTTTCAAATTAGAAATACGGAAATGAGTAAGAGTAATATTCTTGCTTATTTTGGACACTGAATAATATATAATTTTCAGAGACAAATTAAATTTGATTGTCATCACTACATCGTAGACCTCATTTTATTAAGAACTAGCCAACCTTAGCTACCAGCTGGTTTGCTAGGAATATCGATTTTGTTTATTTTATATTTCTTATGCATGACTTAAAATCCATAGTTCCTTCAATAATGTGATTTAAATTTCAATTTGAAATAGATATTTAAAACGACTTTTTTAAAAGCCTGTTCTGTTTATTGTATATATCAAACCTTTTTATTGTATGCATCAAAAACAAGTCCCATTGAAATTCCATGATGGCAAAATACTTACTTTTTACCATTTCAAATTTCACACTCATAAAAAGTCACTTTTTCAAAATTTTACATTACAGTAACAACTTGGCTATTTTTTATGACATCATGTATCTTTAAATGTAATGAAAAAAGTAACTAAGTTGTTTAGTATGATAGTATACGTACCATTGTTTTATTGTCTTCTAAACATTAACATACGAAATTACTATAAAATGTGAAAATAAATGTTTTTGGTGAAAGTGACTTGTAATAATTTGTAGTCAAGGCACAAAATTTAACGAGCGAATAAGAGCTCCTAGGATCTTTCTGATATATCCCCTATTAAAGGATCCCCTTCGTATAAAAGTTGTGGTTCTTGAGTAAGGCCATGATAATGTCAATCATGAAAACGTATAGAAGAGCATTCAGCAAGCTGGAAATAATAACAACTAAGAGAGTTTTGTTTATAGATTGCATAAAAAAAAAATAACATACAATTTCATTATGGCATTGCCAAAAATTATGTGAAAAAAAAACAGCAACAGAATGCGCTTTCATTGTCTTTCAACATAGAAAAAACACGTGATGTCTGTAGAAACAATAAAAACCGTTTAGATATTACTAAAACAAAAAAACTATTATTGTAAATATTGTTTAAAAAATTTGTTAAGAATTGTTAAATTCAAGGAAAAAATTAATTTCTATTAAATAGGTATCAATAAATATTTTTTTAAATTTTATGATGGAGTGTATATTTATGATATTTAAAGGAATTATCAACACAACGTGCTATAATTTTGCTTACTTTTCATCTGATTAGAATTCTGATTAAAATTTCAAAAATATCCTCCTAAGAAGCAGATCAATCGCACTCTAAAATACGTTTCTGTCAAATAATAGCTCTAGGTTCAATTGTCTTTCCTATGGGTATAAAAAACACCTCTGATAAATAGACACACATCCGATTTTACTTTATCGTATATTCAGTATTCTAATTGCCAAAAAATTCGAAATCAAGAAATCATATTTCCGTCCTCCCCTAATCCGAAAAACAAATTTTTGAATTATGTCTTCCTGTCTGAGAACTCAATACCTCAATGGCACTTTGAGATAAAAGATGAAAAAAAAATTGATATTTAGTCTACTCTAGATTTATGGATTTCTATCGAATTTTGAACGAAATTCATTCTGTAAAAATCTAATTGCCAGAATATAAGTTATCTCTATATCTAAAAAAAAGAGAAGATATAGATAGATAAAATTTAATTCACAAATTTTATCTCCATATCTTTAATTAAATGTGGAAGAAATCGGTCTGAGAACTAGATAACGGAAAAACGCAATGACTTAAATATATGAAATTTGCAATATACACTGGTGTGCAAAACTTAAGCAACAAGTATGTTTTTGCCATAACTTCACGAGAAATCATCTGAGAGACATGAAATTCAGAAATGAGATATTTTTGTTCTGAAAGAAGGACGAAAGCATAGTTGCGCAGAAATGAATACAATGCATACAGTATGGAATCAAACAAAAAAAGGCTTTATTGAAGTCATAGTATCGTTACACATGATTGTCTGTCCAAGAGGAAGAACAGCAAGCAGATGTTCCTTAATATGGGATATGCCCTCCCCTTACTGCAATGGTTGCTTCGCACCGTCTCCCCATACTCAGCACCAGATTGTCCAACAGTTCTTCAGGTAAAAGTGTCCATTCCTCAATCAGCATCTGTTTAAATTGTCGGATGTTCCCAGGAGGATGTAATCGTGCCGCAAGACGTTTCCCCAAAGAATCCCACACATGTTCTATCGGATTTAAATCAGGGGAGCACGCCGGCCAATCCATTCGAGTGATATCTTCACCTTCCAGGAGCTGCTCAACAGCATGAGTCCTGTGTGGCCGTGCATTGTCATCCATAAAAACGAAGTCTGATCCAATGGCACCTCGGAACAGACGCACATGGGGAAGGATCACCTCCTGACAATAGCGATCTCCAGTTACAGAACCTCTGTCGAAAACGTGGAGCTCAGTCCGCACGTTCATCATAATGCCTCCCCAGACGACAACTCCAGGACCAACGAAACGGTCTCTTTCCGTGATGTTACTGGGATGAAACCGTGTCCCGACCTCTCTCCAAATCAACTGGCGTTGGGAATCGCTTGTAATCGCTGATTGAAGAATGGGCACTCTTACCTCAAGAACTGTTGGACAATCTGGTGCTGAGTATGGGGAGACGGTGTGAAGCAACCATTGCAATAAGGGGAGGGCATATCCCATACTAAGGAACATCTGCTTGCTGTTCTTCCTCTTGGACAGACAATCATGTGTAACGATACTATGAGTTCAATAAAGCCTTTTTTTGTTTGATTCCATACTGTATGCATTGTATTCATTTCTGCGCAACTATGCTTTCGTCATTCTTTCAGAACAAAATGCTGTATCTCATTTCTGAATTTCATGTCTCTCAGATGATTTCTCGTGAAGATATGGCAAAAAACTTACCTGTTGCTTAAGTTTTGCACGCCAGTGTATATATACAAAAGTATTAAAATCAAGTTAATTGGAAAATCAAATAAACCAAATAAAAAAAGAATGCGGTCTGAAGACTTTTTCAAGGGTCACCCTCAGGCAAGGATTCAAAAGGCCTAATTTCAGGGGATTTTCGGGTCACGAGGAATCATTATTAGACTTTCTTGTTTGCATTTCCTCACAGAAAAAATCCTTTTTTTTAATCCCTGCCTGAGGGTGACCCTTGAAAAAGTCTTCAGGCCGGATTATTTTTTATTTGGTTTGTTTGATTTTCTAATTAACTTGATTTTAATACTTTTGTATCAATTCATCTGTGTTTTAGAAATTGCTGCATTTGCGCTCTCTAAATACTATGAAGTTTTTCCTGTTCCTTTTTTGGTTTAAGTTTGAATAAGAAATAATTTTCAGTTCCGATTCCGAAACTATTTCGTTTCGTTTTCATTTTGGTTTCGTTTTCAAAATCGTACTTTAGATTGGTTACTTATATATATATATATATATATATATATATATATATATATATATATATATTTGTCATTGCGTTTTTAAGTCTGTTGCACGTTAAATCCGTCCTGACCAAACGTCCTCACGCTGGTGTGGTGTGGAGTGAAGAATGGGGTGCTAGCTCAGGTATCGTCCTCGTCATCTGACCGCGATTCAGAGTTAGGATGTCCGTCCTAAAATAGCCCTAGTGTTGCTTCAAACGGGAAGTTAATATAACTAAACTAAACTAAAGTAAACGCACTATAATAGGGTCTTTTGTAACTGTTATTCGCCAATGGAAGACAGTTAATAATACACAAAAACAGAATGGAAAATATGCAAGAAAATTTCGGGAAGACCTTTCTCGTTGGTTATTTTTAGTAGAGTTCCTTTCTTTTAAAATTATTATATGAACGAGCAAAATGTAGTTATTTTCTTCATACTCAAATTAAATCCAAACCAAAATTAAGCTTTGTCCCACTAATAACCGGGTATTTTCTTTTTATAATTTTATTTTATCAGATGAAAATCAGTGAATCGTATATCAATGCAAAAATTGGATCCTCATCTTTTGATTTCGATAATTAAATTTCTCCAGTCGCGCTGAAATAGATTAAAGGAAAGATAAACAGTTTTGTACCTAATTAGCAAACAAATTCTTTAACGATTCGTTGATTTCGCCATCTCTGATATTGAAGTCGGATATAAAAAGGGATTTGTTTTTTAATTTAAAAAAATCATTATTACATAAAGAAGAAATAAAATGATCTGCTTACAGGAATCCACTAATTGGATTCACATATTTATTTTTACTTAAGGTGAAAATGTGCAAAAAATTAAAATCGAAGTTTCAGTTTTCCATTAAAATCCAATTTTTCTTTTTCTGATTTCTTTCATATTAATTTGAAGCTTAATAAGTTGTGTATTTTTTTTCAAGAATAGTTCAAAAGAATGTTACAAATATTTAAATTAGGATATAAAATCCAATATCATTTATCGCAATATATACTATCTTTATATGTCTAAACTTTTATATTATTTCACTCAAAATGACCTAATCAGGTTTTGAGAATTCAATAACAAAGCTTTTTAACTCCTGTCATAAAATAATTTCAGTTTCCTTTTGTCGTAATAAGGTTCCTCTGTCGTTTATATTATTTTAAATTCTATTTTTAGATAATCTCAATACAAATTATATACGATTGCTATTAATTATATACGATACAAGTTATATAAAGTATTTTGTAATTACATTTAGCTGAATAGGAAAGTGTATATTACAGTCTTATAAATATGACCCACCTTCTACCCTTTTTCTTAAATATCATTCTTTTAGTGGATTATTTCTTATTTTTACGATTATTTTTTTTTCTTTCATAGCTCAGTGGAAAAAATAAATTTTCATTAAGAAAAAGATTGTGAAATCGTACCTTTAGATCGAATCATCATTGCATGACAATTTATTAGATTTCACTCGTCTTTCGTGTCTTCGTTTGCATTAATGACTTGAGTCGTTGCACTCTGTGCATAATGATTTTTACATTAGGTAATTTGGTAAGATAATTTGTAGAAGGTAATTTAGGTAATTACGTAATTTGTGAAAGAGAAGTTAGCTTAAAAACATTAGCACATTAAGAAAAGTAAAAATTTTTCTTAAAACTTAATGCCAAAAGAAAGCTTTTTATTATAAGTTTAACAAAGGCTGAAGACAACATTAAAGACAATATTAACAAAGGCTTATTACAACATTAAAGAGCTTTATTGAAAAAGCATTCACAATTAATGCTGAATCAAAACTTATATTTATAAAAAAAAATCAAAGTGCATGATACAGGAATCATTCTGATTACTTATCGAATGACAACAGTCAAAAATAAACAACATTTTATACGAAATTTAATGGAGGTACAAAAAGTAATTTGAAGTGTTAGGATAAAGGCTGACCGTGGCACCGAAATAATTAATCAACCTGAGGGGAAAAGATGTAAAAGGAATCAAAATGATAGAAGTAGGTGTTAAACAAAAATTTAATTAAAGGTGAAAATAGGATTGACCAACGCCAGGAAAGTATTAACTATATAAGCCTATTGAAATTGATGTTCAAGAGTACGATTTGTTAAACATAAATTTAACTACAAACATTCATGTTTTCCTATAGAATATCATAGCAATAACCTGAAATAAATTTAGAATTATATAGCAATTTATGTTTCAAACTGTAATGAATGTTATATATGGAAATCAATAAAGGGGTTTATAGCTTTTCTTCTTTGATAGATTTTCATGGAAAGGCAAAATACTTGGCAAAAAATATTGATAGTTTTCATAACTTCAAAATAAATTGATATGATAGACGACCAACTGATCGCTTGCAGGACAGATAGCAAATAATTTATGTACATGGTGAATTAAAGTTGCACCTTTAAATACTGTAAAAGAAAAGAACTATTAGTCGAAATGACAGATATTTCAGTTGAGTATACGTGAAGCAATGAAAATTTATTTTGCTAAATAAAAACATAGTTCAAAAATGGTCCGATAGATGATGCTGTATTCATCATTGTCATATATCTTTTTAAACGATTCTTTAAAAAGATATGCTAATTTTAAGATGCTTATTAAAAAGCGTGGCGTACACACTGAACATTCATTCATAATAAAAAAGGGAAGCATTTAGTTCACGTTGTTCTGCTTCTGAGAAGGTAGCCATGACTAACATTGAAAGATCGGGCATTGCCTGTGAAGTTTTTACAAGAATGGCAACTGTGTGGTAATTGCATTGAAGAAATTCTGAATATTAAAGAGTGGCTCTAGTCCGATGACTGCATTCTGTCTGTAGAAGATGATTAATAAATTTGAAGAGATGGGTTCATTTGACGTGAAATAGGGTTGAGGATGCGACCACAGCATTGCAGGAAGTGCCAAGCAGTGCTTTAGGAACGTCCACTGCATGAGAAATCTCCCTAACATTAGACATGACAGTCAGCACGATTCATAAAATTTTACGAAACATTTTCAATTGCTATCCACTAAAAAATCATATGCTCAGAAGTTTCATCCTGCTGACCTGCCAAAACAAGAAGCTTTGTCCCAGCAATTCAATTTCTTGCTCGAATAGAAGTGGAAAATGCATGGCTAGGAACATTTTGTGGGCAAACGAAGTCCATTTCTATCTCCAAGGTTTACCAAAATTGTAGAATATGGACAAGAGATAATTCGTTCTAAATGCAACCATTGCCTCTTCATTCTTAAAAGATCACTATATGCGTTTACAGAAGCATTTTTTTTGTTGGTCATTTTCTTTTTCAAAGACTGTAGTTCTTTGGGTTATGTAAACTGTACAGCCAAGGGAACACGGTAAGGATCTCTTTTATACAAACAACTCGTTCCAGTATTACAACAGCGTGGATATGTGGATTTCACAATTTTTATGCAAGATGGCGCTGTTGAATCTTCATTTTGGAAATGACAAAATTATCAATGACCCTTTTCCAGCAGCCGCGCCGTCATGATCACCTGATCTGAACTTTGGAACTTCTGATTGTCAGGTTGCCTAAAAAATGTTGTGTTTGGGTTGTGAATTTACATGAATTGGAAACACACATTATGCAACACATTCGCAATATCACCGCTGCCACATTCCGAACCGTTGCGGCCCGTGTTGTTTTGCACTTTCAATTCAAAGGAGAAAATGGTGGACAGAAACATCTAAAGTAAATTGTCTCCGACTTCCTTTTCTTGATGGTTTCAACAGTTTTTGCTTTTTCTGCGGTTTTTAGCTTAGGGTGTGTTAAAAATCGATTCCAATCCATCGTGGCACCACATAATTGTGGTGGATGGGCTTTGAAGAGGGAATGACCACGATCTAAAGATAAATATAATGCCATCTATTGATCAATTTTTGAACTATTTTTATTTTTCAAAACAAATTTTCATTGTTTCATGTGTAATTAGATGAAGTATCAGATCATTCTGACCAGTGTTTTTTTTAAAGTCTTTTGAAAATGCAAGTTTTATTATAATCACCATGTAGATAGCCGAACGCTAACTATTTATATAATATTTCAGTTCTCTGCTGAGAAGTTCTTAAAATTTCATAGCTTAAGTTTAAAATAAATTTTCCAACTAAAAGAAGTATTTTAATAGCTTAAACACATTAGATTTTCCTTTTTATGGGTATGATTTTAAATAAACAATATTTATTTTAGAATTCAATATGTACAAGAGAAATATTGGTGATTCTCATTATTCCTAACTAGGGTCCGGCTGGTCACCACAGGCGGGTGGTGAAAGAAAGAAACTGCGTGGGTTTAATATTGACGCTACTAAAAAGCTATTTTTTTAAATTTAAAAGTAATGTAAAATGGGAAAATAATGTTTTATGGAAAAATATACTCTACATTTATTGAGTAAAACAGTAAAATAAATAACAATTCGATTAATAAAAAGTGTAATCAAACTTTTGATAAATTTTTTTCTATTAGATAGTGCTTACTATCCAACACATCAAATATGGTAATTCTACGTCTAATGAAATAATTGGTTCTTTGACCAGCATTTTATACATAACTCAGAAGGCATCAGACAATTTATTGATAGTATACTTATCTACAAACATTAACACGTTAAAATATGTTTTAACATTGATAATTTGATCTAAAATTCGTTACAGATTAAAAAAAATATCAATTGAAATTCGCCTGCAATATATTATTTAGTACGCCCGTTGGATTTTTTTTAGTTATGTTCATTGGCAGATATATGTATAAACTAAAATCAAAAAGTTTCTTTCTTTTCTTATCAGATACAGCAAGATTCACAATGTCAGAATTCATCAAAATCTCGATTTTTTTTTAGCCATTTTGTTGTTCGAGGGTAGGAAACAGGCGGCTAATGATCCTTATTAGATTTTGAATTCAAAAAGGCCATAAGCCTTATATTAAATCCAGACAATTTGACTTCTGGTTATAAAAAATTGTTGCAGTAGGATGGTAAACTAAAATATCCTTCCCTTTGCATAAAATTTCTGTGAATAACAGATCAATCTAATTGCACCAAAGAGACGAAAGTAGCTAGTATTTATTAGGAAGAAAACAATTTAATTTAATTTTTAATCTTCACAGGCTTCATCTACACTTTTTAGAACATACTTATAGTTTCAACATTTTCGCCTTACAGAGTGGATATTCATCTTACTTACATCTACGATAATAGCCACGTTCCATAGGTTCAATATTAGAGCATAAAGATATATAGTAAAGACACGCATATATTCTCTGCTAACATCCAGTATAACCATATATCAAGTACGGTTATCTTAAGACAAAATCATACGATTCCAATGTGAATATAGATGTCAAGTGAACTGATTGGCTTGAAGGAATGACACAAATCTTTGAGGAAAGAGTGCTTCGAATCTGCTTGTTAAAAGTATGAGGGACTGTATGAGTTCAGAAAAGAATACAAGGTAATTCATAATTTAAATGCAGGATTCCCTAAAAGGTTTTATACTTTCTATTTTTATACTAATTCGTATACTAAGAAGTTAAAAATACATACTTTTATAAAAGTTATTTCTTTAATTGACAGAATGTTTTTAGTAAAAACCACTGCTGATTTTAAATATACGCAGACTTGTTTTGAATGCCTGTTCACATAAGACAGCTATAAAAGAGACACCTTTTTGGTCATGAAGCAATTTTCCAAAGTATTGTGAAATGGTCCAACGTGTGAAATGTGAAATTCAAACGAGGATCCAAATGTGCATTGTAGCTGATGATGAGGAGTTATAACAAATAAAATTTTCAAACAAAGGTATATTGTTATAACTAGTTTTTTTCTCAGATCATTATGTCATTTCACAGTGTAGGAAATCATGAAAAATCAGACGTGCATTTTAACCGTTCCATTCTTCACATGAACGTTCACAAGATATCTTTTCTTACTAAGTACTTCGATGATGCTCTACATCTTTGTAAACCACTTTTTTCCCCTATCTCGTTCTGTTTTCTAAATAGGAATACTATCTCCACAGTTTTCCACCAGGTGGCACCGTAGACGATTTCATTGAGTAGAGTATGGCTACTTTACTATATCTAGACACTTCTATGAATATAGCAGCAACCATTCCGAAAAGTTAAGGCGGTGGCAAAAGACTTCAGTAGGCATAAATGAAAAGCGAACTATTTGATAAATGCTGCAATCTGATACATGGCAACAAAAATACAATACGGCGTCTTACTAATTTAAGAGATAATTGTATATTGGTTTACACTGATCATTAAAACTTCCAACTGAGAACTTATGCAACTTATTGAATACAGCAATTTGGAAGAAATGAACTAAATCTTTTAGCCGAAACATTTTTATTCAACTAAAATTGAAAACATAAAAAAAAAACATTATTTTTGTCGAACATTATCACAGATCTAGTCCCGAATACAAAATGTACAAAAGTTCTGTGCAATTAGGTATAAAAATATTTCATTTCATGTCTTAAAAAAATTGGTATACACAAAGACGGATCTCTTGGAGTTGATTTCTATAAAATTAATCATTATTCATCAAATTCCAAGACGTTAATATACTTTCATGCATGACATAAATGCGTGTTATTAAAATACAATATATACAAAATAACTTATTTTTCGATGGTAATATGAAGACTCACATGATATAAGTACTAATTTGATTCAAATTCAAAAAGAAATACAATTACATACAAAAATAATTCACATAAAAATGTAAGCAAATGTAGTAATACTTGTTTCATAATTGCCTAAGTACGGTTTGTTCAACAATCTATTTAAATATGGCTACTTCTATTTAATAAAAATGAACTGAAAATAAAGAATATTGATTGTGCCATAAAAAAATCGTCTGGCAGAAAATATCAAATCAACAACAACAACAAAAAAAAGGTATTAAAAGTGTCGAATTAATTATATAATTTTGGATATTTTTTAACATTCTATTTGCAATTCAAATGATATATGTAGCTGTTCATAAAAAGACTTTTTTTTAAACATTGTTTGAATGAAAGTTGTTTTAGTCGATAAAATTATATTTTAGCAGTAAATCTTTAATTTGATATGAAAATTGCAATGAGCAAGTAGCCATTAAAAACAATTCAAATATAAAAGCCATTAAAAATATTTTCATATTACAAATTTCTTAAGGAGAATGCATTATTTCGTAATTTATATTTAAAATATATTAGTGCGAAAAATCTTAAAGGTTTATTTTAAAAACTTTCTCATGAAAATTCTCAATATTCATTATTAGTAAGGTTAAAAAAACAGATATAAACTGATATAAATAATTCATTTCGTTCTCAAATAACAGCAGTTGACTAAAACTACAAAATCATAATCACAATCATAAATCGTTAATTTTTGCAGACATGTAATTGATAACTAATATCCATTTTAATGATTTAGTGTTCGATATTGGAAAATGTACGAATGTGTATTAAACTTACCACAGAGAACCGAAGCATCTCCAATTCGTTGCACAAATAAATATTAAAAAAATAATTATTAAAAATTATTAAATTAATTATTAAAAATTATTAAACTAATTATTAAAAAAATGAATAAATGCAATATTAGCATTTTTTTTCCTGTAATATTTCTGTAAAGTAATTACATCTCGAAATGATTCCCAAATTGCACAAAGTTACTCAAAAGAATGGCACAGATAACAAACTGTTATGATAATACAGATACGATAATTAGATTCCATTAATTGTCTTGTGAAACATTCTCTATGTATAAACCTTAAATACCCTTACACAAATAAGATGTTAAGATTCAACCTACTACACAGTACAATGACATGAAGATACAAGAAGTAATTTCTGAAAATTTAGATAGTCACATGCAGAAAATACTGTGCTATTAAATGTCTCCACTGTTTGTGAACATTTTTCACAGTGTAGCGTGAAATGGACTATCACATAAATGTTGCTCAGTGAAAGAAATGTGGTCATGTTTGATTCCACGAGCAACGTCAGTGTAGTAGTCCCCTTCCCTATGAACGAATGATGTATCATCAGTTCGTTCATTGTGACACGTAGAAGACATTGAGACAGAATCAATGATTTACATTAATGAAACGAAAATCCAAAAAGTAATTTCAGAAAATTTAAATAGCCTTTGGTAGAATATAATGTGGCGATTGAATGCTCATCAATGGCTCTGAACATATTTCACAATGTCTAGCGTGAAATGGTCTGCCATATAGATGCTGCTTGCGGAAAAAAGAGGTCATATTTGGTCCTACGGACAACATCAGCATGGTAGTCCATTTCAGTCACGACTCATTCTCTATGTGTATTTTCAATTCGTTCACTGCCCCACTCAAAAAAGTCGTTAAGGCAAAGTCTACAACACATTCCATGTTGATCCCAAAAATAATTTTTGGTATAGTATTTAACATTTTTACAAAAAGTATTTCAGCATTTAAACATAGAAATATGAAGAAAATACACATATTTATAGAATGTTCATCAATGGCCAGGGAATGCTGCCGAGTACTCGGAATGAAATGGACATAGATGATGTTCCTTGTGACTAAGGGAAATCATGTCAATTTTTAGGTAGATGCCTATAGGAAGACTAACCAATGCAATGGTTCTCATGACAAGACTTAAGGAAAATTTCTGCAGTTCTTCAACGATCGTGGTCTCTAGAATCTAAAACCAATTATAACGCATTGTCCATGTTATCTTATAAATAGGATAACTAAAGTAATTTTGTTTGGATTTTAACTGCTTGGAATATGTTGTTAGAAATGTAAAAATCTTAGGCAAGTTCGTAAATGGCGGTGGTAGGTGGAAATGTTCATTTCACTATAACTTTCTTAACATTGAAGATAGAAAAATAAATAGAATTAGTCAAATTAGCGTCTCATTAAGATAAATAACTTTTGTAATCAAAGTTTTTCAGCAACTGCAATATTTTAGAAGTCATGGGGTGGAAAGTGATTTCCAAGCCCTAATTTGAACTATTTCTAACATCAACAATTTATGTTGACTGATAGCAACTTAGATATAAAGGAATCTATCTTTGTCTTCCAGCTTACTGAGAAGATTTTTTTTTCTTACCGTTCTTTATATGAAAGGTATAGCAATTTGTAATCGGCGCAACTGTTTTGAATAACTTAATGCATTGAAGTTCGTTTTCAATTGTATATCTAATCCTATTACTAGGTGAAAATAAAATTCTTCGTTCCAATCGGAAAACTTTAAATTGAAAAAGATGAGTCACAATAAATAGTAATAAAAATGGTTAATAATTTTTTACAAAAAGTTAACCAATGATGAGAGGTCTTCTTATTAGTTCTGCAAGCAGCTTGTGCAGTTCTAGTAATACATCTTTTTTTGTGTTCATTCTCCAGTTCATCACAAAACAAAAATGGCACGTGAGCATCCACATAAAAACAGCTATGCATTAATTCTATTACATTGGAGGAACACAACAAGCAGCTGTAATGGAAGTCTTCTAAAAACACACACAATAAAAAAAAAATAATAATAAAGCTCGCGGAAAGGGCTGCTTGTTGAAAGAGAGCAGCTGACTAAAAACACCACTGCAGTTAAGTGCCGATACCAATCAGGCACGGTTACAGTTCGTGATTGACCCCAGGTGAAAGACAATTAGAGTGATGGATTGGACAGCATCCGCTTGCTCCGAGATGAAGAAGATGAAAGAGCATCATATCCCGGACTCGGCGATTCCTTCGTCATCTAAAACGGAGAGAAAGGATTAGTGCTTTATCGAAAGAAAACTTTTGTTTTCGGTATTTGGAGTGGGTGTCACGTTTCGCCGAAAACAATTTGGGGACATGCACTCTCGTGGAATGAAGGGAATATAAGTGAAAATGAAAGTTTATTATTATTATGGAAGGAAAGTTATAATCTGCAATATCTATGTGATGACGTCGGCGAAGAGATGAATTTGTTCGTAAAAATTTTTTCAAATGGACAGATATCCTGCAAATGCCATAGTAGATTACCACAGAATAAAATAATTTAAATATTTATGAAATTGATGATTTATTTATTTCAAATTAAATATTGTTATATATGAAATGAGTTAAGGTATCCGGTTAAAAACCTAAATTTGGATGAAAATGCACTTTTTTATCTTTTGCAGTTTTCAAAAAATAAATACGTTTATGTTTCCAATGATATATATATTTTTTTCTATAGAAGCCATAGTTATATGCCAAGTTATAGCAAACAATTGGCATGTAAGTGATGCTCATTTATAAGCATTTAAAAACTTTAAATGCATTTTTTGAAGGAAGAGTTTTTTTAATAATTCTACTGTAAGAGTATCATCATATCTCAAAAAATAATCAATATATCTTAATGAAATTAATAATTAGTCCTCGTTATGTTATGCAAAATGTAATGAATTATGGATTTGATGCTTAATGCTCTAGAAGTGAATTTATGATTGTTTAATGTAAATATTGTTGAAAAAAATTCCAAAATTTCATAGATAATTTCATATATTACACACAAAAACTTTATTCTTGAATATAATTCTTAGATAATAGTTTTTTGAACTCTAAGCTATGTTACACATGTGATCTTAAAGAGAAAATGAAAAACCATGAAGAATTTTTGCTCTAGAACAATCCCAGTTTTTTGAAATAAATGCTAAAATTCATATCAAAATATGTTTTTTCTTTAGAAGCTACATATATATTTATATAACTTCATATTTATTCGTCATTTTATTCTTATATTAGTAAGGAAACATCAGATAAACAATATCTTTTTTTTAAAAAAAAATCACCTCCGAATCTAGTTGGATACCTCAACGGAGATAGAAATTTTTTTCCAGATTTCTTTTCTACACATTAAGCAATTGAAAAAAAAAATTAAGAAATTACGAATAATGAACAACTATAATTTATTTAAAATCAAACTGAAATTATAAAAAAAACCTGTTCGTAACCCTGGGTAAATTCTTCATACCGTGCATTCTTGGGATCACTTTTTAATATACTTAATTGATTTGAGGACTTTATTGTTATACAATGTATTCAATTTAAAAAACAATACAAATTTCTCACTTAAAATTTGTTTTTGAGCCCTTACTATTTTATAGAATTGTTTGTTTAGAAGCTCTATTACACAGCTGTTGTATTCAAAGTGCTTACAGTATTCTGCCGGTATTCCGGCACTTCGCCACAGTTTTATCCGATATTCGGGGATTTTCATAATTGCGAATAGCGATTGTTAATGAAAAAACAAGTCACCGTTAATCTTAGTGCCATACCGCAATAAAGGCTAAATAATAAATGAAATTGTATGGCAATAAGTTTTAAATTTTATGCTAAAAATCTTAACATTTAACAAATGCTAATATATGCTAAGAATTTATGTTATTGACTAAGTAATTTTTGAAGCTAGCTTGATGCAAAGATTGGTTGAGTTTAATTCCGTTTTTTTTCCACGAATAGTTTTTTTCGTGTTAGTTTTATATATATATATATATATATATATATATATATATATATTGAACTTCAGTTACTTTTTAAGGCTATTTATTTATTCATCAGAATGCTGCTTTCACTTTGGTCGACACTACGATAGCGTGCATTATCATAATAAACTGCACGGCGAATACGCGCATATCTCGAAATGTGATAAAATCAAGTTTGAATAGTTACTTATTTAAGTGCCTGCCAAGCTATTTGCAACATCGATTTTTCTTTTTATATTAGAGCTCATTTTTCTTGCGCCAAATGTTACGTCATATTTTTCATTTTTCTCACGAATTATTTATCCTACAGGTATGGTTATTCAGGCGTTTTTTTATGCATTGAAAACGATGATTATTTTTCTGTGCAGTTTGTCACATGTATCAGGATACGCTGTTATATCTGTGCTTTGTAGATGTAATAAATTCGATAAAGCTATTTGGTATAATACTAATCAATTATCTATGATTTATCATCAACAGTTTTTCTTAAATGAAATAAGAAATCTTAAATGAAATAAGAAAAACAGACATAAAATAATGAATTAAAAAGAACTAAAACTTCTTTCATAAATTAATAAAGAATTTCTATATTCTTAAAATCAAAACTAACGTATGCATTAGTTGGCAACATTTCAAATGCTTCAAAGCAATGCAAAATAAATTAGTGTTATTAACTGAACATCACAGAAAAGGACAGTCTGGATATATAAACTTAGTGGATTTTTTATAATTATTGTTAATATATTTAAAAAATTATGTTTTCGCTGAAAAAAGCGTACCAAAATTAAGATAAGAACAATCTTAAACAACATCATACCTATATTTTATTTAAAAAAATTTGCATGAAAAAATAATTCCAAGACTCAAAATTGAACTCAAATTAATTATCTGTTGACTTAATTAAGATTTAAGCTATAAATTTTAAAATTATAAAAAAATTCTGCACTACTGTTTTGAAATTTCATAGGCGCTTTAAAAAAAAACTTATAAAATAATCCATTAAACACAAATTGTTGCATGGTAAACCAGCACTGAATCATTCCGGCTTTTTAAATCGGGAAACATAAAATTGAAAACAAGTCACAGCCTGTGTTGTCAGTGACTTCGTTGTGACGTAACAATATAAGCTACCGCTCAGACTTTCAAATAGATATTGAAATATTTGTTATATATATATTATTTTATGTATTTATTATATATGGGATGTTTTGAACAGCAAGTTTTTGCTGTGAAAATTCATAATTTTCCACTAATCCGGCGTGTTTGACAATCCAGAAGTCATATATATTTGATATCTGCCAGATTATTGTGGTAGTAATACTATATTATATATAGGATTATTGAGGCAGTAATACTATATAATTTAAATTTTGCATCAAAATATTAACTTTTCTCGCTTTTATTTTTGATGTAATTATTGGGATTATTTGGTGTCAATAACTTTTAAAACTTTTTTTAACTAAAAAATACATTTATTTTAGAAAACTAGTAAACTAAAGACTTTTTCAGAATTTTCGATCAGTCTTCATTCGTATAGATTAGTAAGCTCAACAATTCCAATTTTTTTTAATCTTCATACATTATATAATTATTCGGCATTCAATAAAGCATTGACACACATTTATACAATGATTTCTTGATTTTCTTAGCAATTCAGTGTAAAGTTTTCGGACCATTTGATATATTTGCTAAAACAGTATGTAGGCCAATATACTGCCATTCTAAAAACTTTAAAAAATAAAGCTATGGTTTATTTTCATTTTCTATTCATCTACAGCTTCTAAACTATCTGAAAATATCCTTCACACTATATATCCTTTACTATATTAAAAGAACCATGCATTTGAGGATTAATATTTTTATGTTTCTTAGTTTATTTATAGTATTATTATAGATGAAATAGAATTATTATTAATTGTTTGAAAAAAATGAAATCTAAAAAGAAATATTCAAATGAATAGTTCTATTTCTTTTCAAATAAATAGAATTATAAATAAAATAATTCTGTATCATGTTTTCTTTAGTGAAATTCACAGCTGAGCAAAATTTATCTGTGAGATTTATAATTTGTTTATGATAAGCAATAAAATAAATTCACAAAATTTACAATTTATCGCGAATTTTTGAGAAGCAACAGCTGATATGTATTTTTGTTGTTGTAAAAGCAATTACATTAAGGACAATTTGATTGCATGAACAGACAATTAATGTAAAAATTAATACTCTTCATTATTTTGAAAATAATTTAAAGGATAGTTAAGATATTAGTACACATTCACAAGCTACAAAAGAATTTTTCAGGCCTTCGCATGCACATTTGTTATGCGGCATTAACAAAATTTCGATTTCATGCTTTCACAAACATCAAGCAACTCGCCATGCGTATTATTGGCTGTTGAACATATTTACCACAACAAAGTCTTCCCAAACGTGTTCAATGCGAATCAGGTACAGTTGTAGTGAAGAAAACGAGGTCTCCTTATGCCTTATTCCCAATGTCTCCATTTGACAGATTGACAGAGAGTTTAGCTGAAGATGGAAGCGATCCTTCAAGCAATACCACAATAGCAAAGATAGAAAGAAATATAAAGATGTCTTCAGTAAAGGCCATCACCAAACCCCATTGAAATTATGAATTAAATAGGAATTTATTTTTATTGAATTCAGAAAAGAATAGATACCACAAAGCTTACTCAGTGGCAATTACAGTTGACTTCAAAGTATATATTGTATGGAGAATTTAAATCATGTCAAAGTTTCATAAATTTATTAAAATAAATCTAAATCCTTGTCAGTTAATGGGAATACTTAAACCATTGGCGTTATTTCCTAGCTACTGCCCATAACGACGAGTAGCAGATTTAGTCATTAAGTGGACCAAGGCAGCGCACATTATGTGGTCCTCCTTTTAATGAATTAGTCAATTTATTCCCATATTTAGTCGCATTTTTAATATAACCTCTTACGCTATAATAACGTGCTATGCGCATCGCGATACATGTTTCTGAAATTAATTTTTAGCACCGAAGGTTAATCAACATGTTTATAATTTATTTTAGTCATTTCGTAATAACATGCATGTTTTTATTATAATGTATGACAGTAAGGCATCCATGTTTGTACGCAACATTATTTAAACAGAAGCTTAATATTTATTAATATCGTAATAATTTATTAATTGCACTAAAACAGATAAACCTGGTCATTAGATAAGAAAGACTAAATCTGGCGAGACCTGATATTTTATGCATGACAAAGAATGTTATTTTATATTATAGAATTTATATTTTTTGCAAATTAAATTCATAAATAAATAATAATAAGTAATGTCTTCATTAAATAGTAAAGTTTTAAGTAAATAATGTCTTCATTAAATTTACTATCTAAATAAAAGAAATATTTATTCTATGTAACAAACTGGTACATATTTTTTACGGCACTCGGGTTTATTTGTCGACTTTCAGATTACGCCAAAATCGCCACGTTCCCATATATACAATACAATCATCGTGACGAAATACTTCCGTTGCTTGGCATTAATACTCTACTCATATGCCGTAAAAATAAACAAGAGCCCATTATATTTTCTGACCCAATTTGTTATCAACTCTTTTAAACAAGATCTAGAGCAAGTCACTTTATATAAGAATCAAAGGCAAGTCTCTTTATATAAGAATCTGCACTTCAGAAGAATGAATATGAAATGTTCACTTCTGATCGAAAAGCAGAAACTGAAATTTTGCATTTTGAGAATGCAAAACACAATATAGAATATCTACAAAGCTTTAAAGATATTTTTGAATATTCAAATGACTCGAAAAACCAAGATAAGGTAACGAAGAAGCAATTAACGAAAATGTCATACTAACGAATGGCATGCTGCAGAGATTTCATCGTATAAGCGAAATGGCCCTTGTAAAAGGAGGAAAGGAATGTTAAACTCAAATACCATCCGTTTACATAGTTTAAAATTAATTCTGGAACAAAAGTTTATTTATAATTACAAAAATTATCCCTAGAATGAAACTTAAAAATAGAAAGATTAAATTTGTAATGTATTCTTTAAAAAAAAAAAATTAAACTATCAATTTTCTCCAACAGTAGAAGCTATAAAATATAAATATGAAAAAGGTATAAAAAACAAGAAGAATGAAGAAGTTATTTGGAAAAGAAAACGGATAAGGAGAGTTTTTATTTCCGAGACCGGAGGATTACAAGTTCGGGAATAGATTCCGCCAAAAGTTTTCAGTGTTATAGCGTCTGGCATATATTTATCTCTTAAGTTCGAATATCCTCTCACAGGTACAGTGTTACAATTTAGAGAGATGGTTCCAGCTCAGGTGTCGTCCTCGTTATCCGATCGCTGTTCGGAAATACGCGATCCGACAAAACTTCAAATTATAATGTGTGTTTAAATGAACTAATCATACCTTAATTAAAATTGAATTATCTGTAACAATTTATTATCTAATATAGACTCTTTTCACATCATCAACCAGAAAATTTTAACCAATAGAATAAATGACTAACGTCATGTTTATGCTTGAATGTATTAACATTACAGTTAAATAATTCAGTTTTATTTGATAAATATATTATTAATAAACATGTTAAATTTTCAGGACACAAGGGCCAAGTTTGACTCTTGGTTTTCAAATAAGAATTAAACTCACCATCGTATCCTTGGTTATCATGCGCTTCTGGTCGTCCGAGATCCAAGACTTCCTCTTTCTTTTCCAAGACGCATAGCAAGCATTGATGAATACAAATGTATTGTTGCTGGAATGGATATTATCATAATCAATAAAAAAGCCCCATCATATATAATATAATTATTTTGCATAAATCATTTATCCCTATTAGCACAAGATATAGTAAGATATCCCCAGAGCGTTGTTCAATATTCTGATTGCCGGCCAATGTCATGAAACTGATGTAAGAAAGATGTTATGAATTTTATGTAAATACGAGTTTTTTCAATCTAGTTGATTTTGTTTTACGCCATTATATGTAATAAAACAATTTATTCTTCATTTTTATGTTATGTAAAATGACAAGTTTTTAATGAGATCAAATGAATTTCTCTTACATTAATATCGATATTAAACTGTGATTTAAAATACGCTATAGAGATGTTTTAAATAATATTAATAATATACAATGGTTTAAATAATACATATGCTTTAAATAATACAATATTAGTCATTGGCTTGTGATAATAATAGAAATAGATGTAAGGAGTTGTTTATATTTCTTTTAATCTTAATGACAAAATATAGATCCTTTTTGTAAACAAACCCAAATTCTAAAACAAGAGAATAATCATGATACAATAAGATAATAAAAAAATAAATGTTTTAAGTAGATTTGAAATATTAATATGACATAAAACAACATCATTCAATATTTTACAGAAATGAATATTTATAGAATTGTGCACTGTATAACATAATACACTGTATAGATAATGTATTATGTTGTACAATGTTTGCGATATTATATAATATTATACATTATCTTGTAACATTTGGAAAGTGTTCAAGTAAGTCATTACCTCGTTCTGCACCATCCATACCCGCTCTTTCCTCATCTCGTAAACGATGCCGAAAATGTCGACATAGTCGTGCTTCTGGATGTGCTGTATCACTCTATCTAGTGCAATGAAAGTGCCCGATCGACCTACACCGGCACTGAAATAAGGCAAAAGAGATATAAGGGAAGAATCATTTAAAGTGTGCATACACTTTTTGGGGCATCCTATACTCAGACTGATTCTGTAATGAAGTATTAAATATAAAATTATCAAAATAATAATTATGCTTCAATCAGCAAAGAAAACTGGCTATATTAATTTCAGTATAAAAACTGAAGCTTGTAGTTCATCACTAGTTATTAAAATAATATAATCATAAAACTGTTTTTGCATTTTATATTTCATTTACAATTAATTTATCACTTTCTTGGACTTTTCTTACTATTTATTTTGCCTAAGATGATTTTTTAATTAATTCTGTCAATAATATATTAAATATTTTTAAATAAAAACAAATAGATAAAAAATAGCTTTTATTCATCCTGGACTGCTGAAAATATGTATATCAGTTATCATTCTGGAATTCTGAAATTGAAACTAAACCAAATAAATTTATTATGCATTAACTCCATATTATTCTTAATAGGTAAAACTCTAATGAATATTTAAATTTTTTAAAGAAGCAAAAAACTTAAAAACAACTAATACTAAATACTGTGAAACATTTGAAACAGTATAACAAATATAACAAACTGATATATTTATTTCTTTAATTTTCTAAGTACTCAATATGCTATAAAAAAAGACCACAAAAGAATACAGAGATAAAGTAAAAATACTCAAAATATGAAATGAAATATGGATAAGGAAAATAAATTTAAAGATAAAGAAAATTTCATGCTGGAATTTATATAAATAATACTTAGAATATAAATAAATACTTAAAAAATACATAATGAGGTAATATGCATGCTTTAACAATATATATATAAAACCATGTCTGGTACTTGGTGACAAAATATCTGCAAAATAATCATAAATAAAATTTAATATGTATTTTTTGTACAAAAAAATATAAGAAGAAAAAGTCAAAATATAAATGCGAATCTCAAAGAATAAAAGTTTCTAGGCTACCAAAGCAAATTATTTTATGCTTTTTAAAACAATGACACTTTTTTACTGTGTGAAAAAGAAGATAAATTTCAAAAATTACACAAAACATAAAGCTTTGCGTTTATAATTAAGAAAAAAATCCCTTATAGCGAATAATTTCGTCGAAAAGTATGACGCCTTAGAAAGTATTAAATAATGTTTTTTCCCCTATCATGAGAAGGTTCGTTAAACCTTAAGCATTTCTCATTTCACAAAATTTTTTATGTCTTATTTTGATTTTTATTCTGTTCTCGATATAAAAAGTCTTCTTCGGTTCTAAAATTTTGCTTCTAAAAGCATTTATTACATACTATATTATTTGGGATACATACTATATTATTTTTAAAGTTTCATTTGAGATTTCTTTGAATGTCCATGTTGTTGGAGGTTCTCTCGACAAGAAAAAAAAATGATTTAGGATTTTTTTTTAGTTAAAGTTTTTTCTTAATTTTCGAACTGTGTAAGAGTAAAACTATGTTCTAACTTAATACTCCCGCTGAGTGATGCATTTCCTCAATTTCTAAGTGATGCAAAAGTAAAACCATGTTCTAAGTTAATTCATTTTAGTAAGATTTTTTTTTTCGAATTTTAAACCGTGTTAATGCAGGAGGATTTCCTCAGATCCTGAACTCTGTAAGAATGAATCTTGTTTTAAACTTACACTACGCGATAATTTTTTCAAATTTTGAACTGGGTATTAGTGAAAACATATTTTAAGTTAAAGTGCGGCTCGAAATTTTTCTCAAGTTTTGAATAGTAAATGCAGGAAGTTGTACTTAAAATTGTTCAACTGTATGAAGTATTTCCTCAGTTCTCGAACCGTGAAAAAGTAAGACGTTTCACTGTATGAGCCATCTCCTAAATTTTGAAGTTGTTTAAAAGAAACGTTCTAAATTATTTTGCAGTTATGTATTTTCTAGTAATGTATGAGGTCTCCGTTCTTGAGTTGTGTAAGCGATCACCCATGTTCTAAGTTGTGTTGTTGTAATGTATGTATTTTCTAATAACGTATGAGGTATTTCCTCAGTTCATGGACTTTTTAAGAGTGATGCCGTGTTCAAAATTACTCTACTGTGTGAAGCATTTTCTAGTTTCTTCAATCGTGTTAACCATGTTACAGAAGTTTACGGTACGTCATCTGTATCTCAAATTTTAAATTCCTTTTCTGGATAACCTTTAGAGTAATATGATTTACATTAAAAGATAATACATTATAATCTTCCCAAGTTTTAACTGGGGATTTGAAAAAGCAATATAAAAATTATAACATTATCTGTGTTTTTCTGCAAGGCTTTTCCTCAATTTTTGAACTGTGAAATAGTGAAACTATTTTAAGTTAATACGTTGTACGAAGATTCAAATATTGAATCTATGTAAGTGAAATTGCGTTCTAAATTAATGTGCTGTGTTATAATTGTCTTCAAATCTTGAATCATATATGAGTTGAAATTGAGTTCTAAATTAAAGCATTGTATCAAAATTTTCAATTTTTGAATCTATGTAAGTGAAATTGTGTTCTAAATTAATACACTGTACAAGGATTTTCAATTTTTGAATCTATGTAAGTGAAATTGCGTTCTAAATTAATGGGCTGTAAGAGGATTTTCTCAAATTTTGAATCTATGTAAGTAAATTGCGTTCTAAACTAATACGTACGGAGCATTTCTTTGATTTTCTAAATGTGTTAAAAGCGAAACAGTCATATAGAAGTGTGTTATGTAAGGGCAGTCAATATTTCATATTTTAAATTCATGTTCAAGGTTTAAATTAAAAAGAACAATATGACGCATTTTTCTCACCTGCAGTGGACTACAATAGGCTTTGGATCGTTGCCAATTCTCTCTCTGACTGACCGGACGAATTTCACCAGGATCTGCGGAGGTTCGGGAACGCCGAAGTCCGGCCACGTCGTGAAGTGGAAATGCCGCACGACGCGTGACTGGTCATTCTGGAGAGACACAATAGAAATGCTATTTTAATCCACTTATTAATGGTGGATCAATGCTCACTGGATATAATTAAACCATTCAAATTAAAATGGTTATATTAATCAATAGAAGAACTAATAGAACGTCGAATTTTACATTATATGTAAGGCCATTTAATGAATTTGGGAATATATATAAGACATTATATTTTAAGGAAGTCGTTCTCACTTTTTTTAAAAGAACATTTTCATTTATTTTAGTATGAGTGCTCATATTATTTTATATTTATATAGAAAACTAAAATAATCAAAATACAACAAAGAATAAAGTTACTGTGTCTGAATACACCGAAACTATTTAATACACGAAAAATAAATGGGCTCTTTTACATTTTTAAGTAACTTTTGGAGATATCAGAAGCAAAAACATATTTCTAAGGATTTCATAAATTTTACTATTATTATTTTGAAAGAATCGACATTTCTTTTTTATCTTTCATTCTTTTAACTGCAGAAAAACAAGAAATGTCAAACATTTTAAAGATTAAGTTGAGAAGTTATGAATGTAAAGAAATGAAAATAGGATTGACGGAAGACTGCATTTAAGTTTTTCCTTCAACAGTCATGAGTGAATAATAGAGTGACTTCCCGAAATTTAAAATCTCGGTTAGGCAAATAAAGGCATAAATCATACACAAATAGCCGGCCATTATGTTTTACAAATTTTCACTTATCAAAATCAATAATCATAATACTTTGTTATTAATTTCATTGATTATTAATATGTTTCTTTTTTATTGTTCCTTTAAAATTCAATACATTATGCCCCATTTATTTCTCTTCAATGATATTGAAATGCCCGAAACGCCCGCTTAACGAAACCACGGCGAGCGTCTAAAATGTCTGGATATAATTACTCTACCCCCCCCCTTATTAAGTGTAATTAATTTTATTTTGTTGTTTTTATTAGACGCTCCCAAGATGGGTTTGATGGACAGAGAGGTTTTCTGAGAAATTTGCTTAGCTGTCATCAACTTAGCAGAGTCTGCTTTTGTATGTTCGCCTCTCATTAAGAACACATAGATTGTCATCTTTGATGAAGAAAATCGGGCTGCCAGAATTCTTAGATACCTGAGATGAAACGATCTTGGGAATGAAAGGGTTAACCATACAACAAATTTGTCTTAATAGGGCCAGAAAAATAATCAGGCATCACCTGAAATGGGATTTTTGATGAGGATACTGGAAAATGCTTTCCTTCTTGTCGAGTAATTGAAAGATAGATTTGTGATCTCTCTCTATCTATCTATCCCCTGAGGAATAATCAGCCCTCATAAATAATCAAAATGCATATCACAGATCGACCCGGGACAAAGGAATAAAACAAGGATTCTGGTGATTTCGGAGGAATCAAATCCGAATCGTTTATTGGTACAGCGAATGTGTACTAGCCCTAAAAAATTTAAAAAGTTTGTTGATATAGACTTTATAATGTACCACCTTTAAAAGTAGTTATTTAACACTGCGTTAGTTTCCTTGTGTGTTTAAATACATACCAAGTTGTAATTTGACGAGTTTCCTACTAAAATAATCGTCAAATACAGTTGGTTACCATTCTGAGTACTAAATTTTAATTAATTCTATCTCAAATTCAAAACATCGTATTTTTTGTTTAATTTTTGAAATTATTATAGTCTGTTATATCTTTTAGCGATTAATCAGTGACTCGAATTTGCAAGTAATAACTCTTGTCTAGAATTTTTATACTGTCAAAAAGGTGATCCATGTAACAAAAATAGGTGTCGTATTTATATAAATTCACACATCAAATTTTCAAAGCATCCACAAACTATAATACCGGGGGAAAAGTCTTTAAATGCTCATTAGTATTTTCAAGCAGAGTATTGAAATTTGGAAGGCTTCCTTTGACAAATTATAAAAATTGATGTACTTTATATCTGACTTTACTTTATATCTTAAATAAACAAAATTTAATTATCATCCATATACTTTTAACCACTTACCCTAGAGACCTTGAACTCGGAGATGGTCCAGTGGTGGTACTGTGATTCGTTGAGTAGGATGACTTGTATATCACCATAGTAGACGGGCTGCATGTCGAAGGGCCAGTAATGATCGCATTTTTCGCGTCCCTTCTCGATGCAGCGGGTCAGCATGACTATAGCCCTGCTGTTCTGCTCCCACACCATCCGCCAGAAGTCATCACGCGTGCTGTGAAGCGGACCCTGAGTCACGATGAACTCCCGTGGTGAGTTATAACCCTATTATACAAAAAAAAAAAAAAAAAAAAAAAAAAACTTGTCATCATACAGAACGTGCAAATTTTATTAACATTGACGTTTACTGAAAACAGATTATTAGCAAATGTTAAAATAATTTCGTACTAATTTTCAAATTAATCGAATCAATCAACAAAAGGATTTAGATTTGGCAATTAAAGAAAAATAAAAGAAAAGGTTCAGAGAGGTGTAAAAGATGGAGAATCGCCAAAATCACGTTCGAATATTTTGACGACTACAATATTACCTATAATTTCGTATAAGAGAAAGTAAAAATGTATACTGTAGGGCCGAAATGGCCTGATGAAGGAGTCTAAATATCGCCAAATCACAAGTTCGAATATTTTGACGACTACAATACTACCTATAATTTCTTACAAGAGAAAGTAAAAATGTATATTGTAGGGCCGAAATGGCCTATGAAGGAGTCTAAATATCCTTGCAAGAAAACTACAGGGAAATGCATTATTTCAATTTATGATATCTTTTATAGCCTAAATAGCACTACACCATCTGTTGAATATGAACCGCTAATAATTTTATACTATTCTCTTAATATTTTAGTCAAATACTACTTAAATAGTACTTTGGTATATATGAATTTAAGGTAGATTTTATTAGTTTGCAATATCATGGCAATTTATTAAAATTTTGGTATTTCTACTTCAGCAAGGACTTTCCCTAACAATCTTAATTCTTGAAGATATTAAAGATTTGTTTCAGTAATAATCATAGGTCGTTTGCTTCAAGATGTTTTACCGAAAAACAGAAAAATTAAATCTTTAAAACTTTTCCACTAAATGCAAAACCATAACCTTAAGTATATTTTCAAAAATTCCCTATTTCAGATGAAATTTTATTCTTATCAAAATTAAAAAAACAATATCCAAATCCTTCAATCATATGTTCCCTCGGCTTCAGCATTTCTTCCCGTTTTTGCTTTATTCAAGTTCCTTGATAAAACAGAAACACACATTCGATCCTTTTTGAAGTTCGCCCTGCTTGTCTGCAAGCATTCAGAAAGATGTGAAACTCTTATATTTGAAGATTTTATGCAAGTCACGGTATTGTTGCTGTTGTTCTTTTTAATGTTTTTGTAAATTCCGACGAAGTTTCCTGAAAATTACAGCGGACTCAAATTGCATTTTTCCCCTTGTAAATTCAAAACAACGCACTTAACAAAAAAAAATTATTTTTAACGAGAATGAAGGAATATTATTTCTTTGGTTTTTCTTTCTTTCTCTTTTTTTCTTCTCTCTCTCTCTCTCTTCTTTGCTTTTTATAGCTTTTTAACTGACTTAGGTTGAAAGAAATGAATAAAATAAAGTGAAGCGGTTGTAATAGATCATATTATATACCGCTGAAGAATGCGCTTTAAAAAATCTCAGATTTCAAATTAATTTATTCAAAAGATTAGTTTTCTAATAAATTTAATAACTTTAAATGAGGCATTTTATGATGCAGTAAATTTAAAGAATTGCTCACATAATAAATGAAAATTAACGAGTGTTTTAGATTAAAATCATGTGAACATATCTTACATAATAAATCAATATAAACATAATAATTTTCTGTACATTATTTGATTTTTAAAAAAAAATAATACTCTGTTGAGGAAAAGTGGAGGATTTCGACAATTTGCAACCTTAGGCAAACAATGCATATTATTAGCCCCCCCCTTTTTTTAATAAAATAGTCATTCTTTATTTTTATATTTCACTACATTTTTATCTTCATTAGTTTGCTAGTATTTATTTTAGGTTAATTTACTTACTTGATGAGCTTCTTATATAAGCTACTAGCCGCCTTTGGCGACCAGCCGGTTCGCCAGTATTACCACTAGCTACAATTTTCAATTAAATATTTTAAGTAACTGGTCTCTTAAAGGATTCTCAAACAAAACATTTTTAATCTTCAAATTTTGATAGTCATACCAAACTTATACTGTTTAGATCGTTTCGTTCAATTTAGTATATATATTTTGCTAATTTGTTGCCATTTCCGGTAAAACTTCAACTTTAATTTTAAATGTAAATGACGAAACTGCAATTAATATTAAGATATTTTTTAATAAAACCAAGCGTTTTATTTTATTTATCATCTTTATTGTTATTTATTAATTATTATTATTATTGAATATGAGTATTGCAAACAGAATCGCTCGGTATTTAAGTCTTATGTGAACTACAAAATATTTTTCATAATTTATGTAATATCTCAAACAATAATTCAACAAAAATTTCTGAGATTCAGTATAAAATTCAGTTTTTAGTTTTGCTTTTAAAAGGATTGAAATGAAATCAATAATAATATTTTGTTCCTGCTTATAAATATATTTCAAAAATTATGAAGTCTAAATTTAATGCAGTAAGGTATCATATTCTGATAAATATTCTGGACACACCAAATTTTAAATAAATGAATGAATGTTTCTATTTTCCACGATCAACTAAGACTTATTTATGAAGTTTTAAATGATAAAATTTAGAAAATCTCACCATTTTCATAATCTTAGGCCAATTAATCTTGAGAAACCTGCGCGCTGATTGGCATATTTTCTTTGAAACGATCGATGGAAAATCTAAAATTATCCTTTTTTTATTGAATAGTGATATTCAAATTTTCATAAATCAGTCAGTTTAAGTGATTAGAAATTAACTCTTAAAAGTCAGTGATTTAGTTGATTGGAAATTAATTCTATGACCACCATAAAATCTATGCTTTCTCTTGTGGTGTATGCATTCTCCTTAATATCCGCTCGAATAAAACATCACATACAAAAGTACTACATAGAAGAAACACATCAAAAGTAAACATAACATTTCAATAGTTGCCAAAAACAAAAGAGAGAAAAATGCAATTAATAAGCAGACGATATTTAGAAAAGTACTGATATTTAGACTGGAAAATAAAATTATCTGAAATTAAAAACACGCGCAGACGATATTTACAAAAGTAAAAATATTCAAAACTGAAAAGAAAAATATATGAGTTATTCCATCAATAAATGCCATAAGTTTGTTTACATCTTCATTATTTTATGTCATTAAATATAAAAATGGATCCGGGACTGAATAAACACCCTGTATAGAGAGTGTAAAAGATCATAAAATAATTTTTCTTGAATTTATTTTTTAGAAAAAATAATATTTTATATTTGTTTTATTTCCTACAGACGCGTGCCGAAAATTATATTTTTGCAGATTTCATTTCCAAAAAGATTTAATTTATTTTCAGTTAGAGCTTTAATCAATGTGATGGCAACACTTTGAAAAAAGCTAATTTTTTCCCATGAAGGCGAAACGTGCTTAATCTTAATTTTTATTTTTGACGAAAAAAATTATTGAAAAACATAGTTAAAATATTTGTTTAAAAATTCATTAAAAATAGAAATTTAATTTTAAGATTAAAACATTAGTATCATTTAAAAGATAAATTTTTGATCTTTAACTTCATATAAAAATCTTTTTTGTGCGGTAATATTTTCGGCAGTTATAGCAGAAACACGTCAAAATTTCGCTTAATTTTTAAATAAATAAAATTCTAATTAAAAATTCGAAAAAATAACCCCCAGGTGCACATTCCCGGCCTCCAAGGTATACACGTGCCAAATTTGGTAGCTGTAGGTTGAATGATTTGGCCTGTAGAGCGCCAACACACACACACACACACACACACACACACACACACATTGAGCTTTATTATAAGTATAGATATAGATTTATTTATTTATTGCGATTGAGCGGCAATCGCAGTTATATATATTTGAAAACAACTGCCTCGTGTTTATAAATACTATTATAATAAAAAATCTCTAATGAAATTGATAAGAATCAGATAGGGTAGATATATTTGAGAAATTACTATTATATTAACATTTTAACATAATATTTTATAATTCATAGAATTTTTAGAAATTTATTTTTAAAGTATCTAGGCTAATAATCTCATTTATGCCATCGGTCCTAGGCATCAGGCTATCAGAAATCTGCCAGTAGTGAAGACTGTTTTTGGATTTATTTAGTCCAATTGGTGTAGCAACTATTTATTAGGATTACGCACGAACAAATTTAAAGCATTGAAGGGAGAATTGCTCAGTAGCATCTATTCGTTGGTTGTTTGTCATTTGCTAAAGTTTACCAATTCCAGAGAGCACTGATTCAGTTCTTTGGGGGTGGTTAATTGCAGTTATTATCACCGGAGCGATTACCTTTGGCTCTAGTATATGGCTCATTGAATTATAAATTTGGGTTTTAGTTGGTAAATTTTCGGCATTACAATACTTTGTTTAATTCTGTTTTATTCGTATCAAACAATAATGCCATAAAATAGAAAAAGGATATTAATGAATGGGTTAATTGCGTAATTGAATAATTTAAGAAATATTAATTGCAATATATCAGATCAATGGTTAGTTAGAATTATAGTATCCTAAATTTACGGTGCGGTATCCCAAGACAAGCCTTGATGTTTAAATTCTACATCGGCATCATATACAAGTCGCTCACTTTGCATATTCTTGCAATGAAAAAAAAATGTAAAACAGTGCTGAAAAAGTAACATGTTCTCGATGTTTTTTATGAAACTCATTGAATTTTACAAATTCAAAGCAATTTCCACTGGCGATTACCTATGCGAATATGCTCATAAAGAACTCGACAGAATTTATCTACCTATAAGGTATATTTAAAATAATAAAATGCATTTACAGCATTCATTTATAAAAAAAGTACACATTGCGCGTCTCATTTGTATAATTTCATGTATTATCATAGATTGTATTATCATATATAAAAGCCATTTCGTGTCCAGTTTATTTATTTCCATCCTATTTTTATAAACTATTTTAATTGTTTAACAATACAATCCCATACAATCATATATTTTTTAATTTGTATCTAATTCTTTCCAATTAGCTATATGACTGAACATTAAATAATCAATTGATCCATATTCGAGTTCTATTATATGATTGCGTATTTTACTATCAAATTAAAAATATATTATAACGATTCAGCTAGTTAAATACTACTGTCTCACTTTAATGTAAAAATCCCAGCTACTAAGAATTACTCTTTTTTAATTGAAGACAACTTTCTTCAATTAAAAAACTTCTTTTGTAAAAAATTATTAATTTATTATTGATATTTTTTATTTTGTCAATTCGTTCTTTTTTTTATCTCAAAAAATTTATAAATTTTAATATTTTTATTGATTTATTTAATTAGATCTTCCACTTAAGGATAAAATTCGGAATTTCAAATTAAAACAGAGAAAAAAAAACTATCTTAAATTTAGAATTTTTTTCTATTACCATAATGTTTCCTCGATTAATTTCCCTTTTTTTTACACCACCGTTTATGTACAGAATATTTAGAAAACTTCAGCTATAAAGAATTGTTAGTAGACATTAAATGACACAATAAATGTAATGGAAAATAATGTCGCAAATCTTGAAGATAAAGTAAATACTATATATTTTGTCTAGCTGAACTAAAATCTACTACTGCTGTCTAAAGAAAATTCAGAAAATAGAGAACTGGGAATTTCTGAGACAAGGGAATTTATAGCACTCTTAAGAAACCAAACTGAATAAGATCTT
Source organism: Argiope aurantia (assembly GCA_026543865.1). Taxonomy (NCBI): domain Eukaryota; kingdom Metazoa; phylum Arthropoda; class Arachnida; order Araneae; family Araneidae; genus Argiope; species Argiope aurantia. The sequence goes on along the minus strand of JAPMOR010080704.1, from coordinate 532,301 downwards.
AGTACCACATAAGAATTCTACATCAAAATAATATTAATTAGGATTTTATTTAATTTTTCTTAAATTAAAACTTTTTGTACATGCTTTCTTTTCATTTTTTTTTTTCAATCACAAGAATATCGCGAGAAAAAATATTCAAGAGCTCTAAATATAAACCACACAATGAGTACTGACCGGAATGTAGTTGGCGTTGATGTAGTCTGTGCCTTCCTCGTCATCCGTGGGCATCAGTTTGATCCTGGAGTGATCGTAGGGAAGAATGTTAGTGAATCTGTTCTTAGGCCGATTCACTGGCAGGTCGGCAGCATTGCAAGCCCGTTCCCGCCCCACATTCTTCAACAGTTCGAATTCCTCCGAGAAACGGAAGTCCGAATCTGCTGCCATGATGCGATAATGTTCACCGAAGTCTTTCAACTTCACGGGACGGCTAGAAAGAAGAAAATCGATATTGAAAATGAAAGATAATTAAAGTAACGGATTATGTGCATAATGATGTTGTCAGGTAAGCAAAATAGATCTTAAAATGAGATGTTAATACTTAAATCCAATTAGTTTCTATCTGAAGTCGCCACATACATAAGTGAGCTTCATACGGTATTTAAAAAAATAAAAATCAAGAACGCTTTGAGAAAAACAAGAGCGCATGTTTTGAAACTGGCGAATTCAAATCGTTGACACGATAGTCATAATTTTTATGCTTTGGAAATAAAAGAAATCCTAGATTTTTGCTAATTTAGCAGCTTTTACGGGTTTTAGAAATGCAGAAATTCGCGCGAATTGTTACGGTACGGTCTTCGGATCAAAATAGATTTATATTATTTTTTTAAACATCTAACGACTCTAAAAAGAATTTCTTTTAAGGGCGTAGAATTTTCCTGGCAGAATTTATTATATACATAAAGCAAGATAATTTCAATGCGCCATATTTAGAAATAGACATACATTAGAATACAGAAGAGATGTTAATTTTTAGACTTTAAATCTCTAATTAGTTATTTTATTGAAATGCGTACCGTCTCAGTATCTTTATATTTTCTTCAATAAAATTTACAAACACAGCATATTTTTAAAAATTTATGATGCTGTACAAATTCTGTATTAGCAAAAAATATTCCGCTGCCAACAAGTTAATATCCACGCTGTTGGGTGGCATTCAGAATGCCAAACAACATCATGGAGATATCATACAATATCTTGTGCTAAGAGAGATTATAGTTCTACTAGGTAACTGAATTTGCATAAAAAAATGCAATAACTGTAGGAATTCATATAAATAAAACTGAAAATAAGCAAACTATATATGTTAGCAAAATAAATAATAGAAATAGAGAAATAAAACCAATTCTATAAGTAAATATATTAGTATAACAATTCTGGACTAATAGTAAATTTAATCAGCTAATTGCATTGGAAAACCACAGAGCATTTAATGTAGAAGGGATATTCATTTTTTAATTTGCTATTTGAAAATCTACCATAATATTATCTAAAAACAACTTTAGTTTCCCTATATTATATTCTCCAAGTTTCGACACAGATATTATTTAAATCAGGACCAGATTATAAGACATTTTCATTTTGCAATGGATTAGAAGCTATTCACACGAAAGTTTATTTCCTTTCAATGTAAATTCTCAGTAAAAAGATAATTATTATACATTCACCCTGTGTAGTACTTACGATCTGCACTTTATGAAACAAATTTATTATGTTCAGCAACGTTTTAATGATTCAGTTCAGAATTATCTTTTCTACCTCGAGCTTGAAACAAATTACCTGAATAAATGAATGGAAGTTAAAATCAATCGCACTGTGACAAGATTTCACTATATGTACGAAATGTGAGACATCTAGAGCAGAATAATGTTGAAATATATTTTCTTTCCGCCAATTATAGCTATTTATTTCTACTGCGTAGCTATTTTAAGATAAGGTTAAACTCCCAATCATGTCGCAACTATTTCTAGAGAGAAAAAGACAAGCTTGTAAACAAGTTGGCAAACAATAAAGTTATAGATAATTTGCTAACCCAGTGTTTATGTTAGAAATCAGTATAAAACAAACAAACGAAGTAAAACTACGTTTCTGTTTGCCGAGAATCATCAGAAATTAACGTATGTTTTGTTTAATTATTTGCACTACAGACTTGGGAGAAGGGTTAAACTGGTTTGCAGTTAAAAATGAGCCAGTCACTGCTAATAAAGCAGTGATTGAATTATAAGTGTAATCTATTTGATAATAAGTGTAATCAGTGATAAATAAGAGTAATCTATTTGATGGCACAACATAGTTAGCATTTTGAAGTCACCACAGACCATTCAACCAAGTTCTTGAGAGTCTTTTAAGGATGTATTGCACACGTTTTTGGAGAATATTAAAAACTCTCTCTACGATATAATTTTACAATGCATGTTGCAAACACACGAATTTTTTTATTGCAGTTATGCTTTTTTAATATAAACTCCCCATATTTTTTCAAATAAAACTATACTTGATGGTAGAAAATGAAAGTCATTTTTGAATACAGTATTCTAAAAACATCGTCTGAAAAAAACCCGAAAAAAATTATTTTGCAGGTTTTAGTTATAAATCAATAATTTTTTTTTCAGTTGTGAATTTGGTTGAATAAAGATATTTAAGTTATTGGTGTTTTTATTCTTTAAAAAAATGACATAAACCACAAATATCTTTGAAAAATGGCAGTTTTCTGACAAACATATACGGATAATTTACAATCAGATAATAAAAAAATTTATATTTAATAAATGAAGACCAACCTAGTGATGACTTCGCTGTCCGCAATGGATATGGCGTCGCCCTTGGCATGCTTAGCTTTCTTGGCGAAGGGGGCTAGCCGCCTTCTTCTCCAAAGCAGGGCCACCCCAACGGCCAGCACAAGAACGATTAAGGGCACAAGGATGCCGGCCAGCAGCGTCCGGTTGTCGGGCTCTGTTGAAGGGGCAATAAAATATATTCACAGTTATCTTATCATTATTATGTATAAATCTTTTACATCAGAAATAAGAGGATTTTTTTTCTTTCTTATTAAATTACAATGCAGTTTACAAGATGATGTAGACCACCCTGTTTTTAAACTGTGTATAAAAGAGAATTTCATTTAAACAAATTTTCTGATAAAAATAAAACCTATGATACAAAATTTTAGCTAATAATAAACGTGATCAAATGAAATGGAAAGATTTTTAAGATTTTTCAGCTGGATCAGCAATGAGGTTTTTGAATAAAAAAGCTGTGTTTTTTTTCTTTCGTTTTTTTTTAAATCGAATGTGCGAATTTTGAATTTTTTATAAAACTTTAAAATTTTAAGTATTAAATTTTAAATACCCATTCATACATAATATGTTTTACATTTTAATTTTTTTATTTATATTTGAATTTTGGCAAGTCTATATTTTCGTTTGCTTAAAAATTGATTGCTTTAAAAATTGATATTTTGTTTTTATATATAACTGAATAAAAGATACAAGTCTATAAATATTCTTTACTAAGAGAGAAGAGAAAGTCACTTTCTAATATCAAACCAGCAGGGAACATTTCCAGCCCAACCCACAGAGCATTTTTCAATCAAATAGTTTACCAGGACTTTAAATTTCAAAAATTTTAAAATTATAAATTAATAATATAATCTCATATCTATTAAAACCAATTAACGCAGCTCTAAATAAAAAAAGGAAATTATATTAAATTTAACTGTCAATTTGGTGAATGTTTGTTAATTTAGTAGAGGAGATCTGTAAATAAAAACTGCAAAGAGTGTATAATCATTTTCCTTTATTACACGACCATCCTTTGCAAAGCAATATGAACTCTTCCCTATTTCTTTAATTGTCAATTCTTTACGGTATGATTAATAAGATAACAGTTAAATATCTCTATTAAGTTGGTGGTAATAAGTTTGATATCTTGTTGCTGAATTTACATCAAACAATATGAAAATATTAAGCACACTTTCCTGTGAATATTTAGTCAACAGGAAAATAATTAAGGTGTCATAGTCAAAACATATTTATGAAATCAGAAAGTTTAAGCTGTAAGAAAATTCGCAATTAAATTTTTTTAATAATTCAAACGTTCTATACCTCATTAATTATGCTAGTAATTAATTATGTTATATATACTTATATAATGTTGATTATTGATGGGGTAAAATGAAAAGGCTCGATGGTGAATGCTCATTCAGCGTTAGAAAGTTTAAAAAAATGTGAATAATTAAGCATTAGGGAGATATATAATGTTTCAAAGTCAAACAATATAAAACGTGAAAAATTATCAAGATAATGAGAGAGATCATCATTAAAATTCTTTGTATAATTAATTAATAAATGGATAAAAAAATATATATTATATATGACGAATATGTATATTGACTTTGGTAAGCTTGATAAAAATTCACTGCGATTTAAGTTAATTTGAAAGAAGACATTTAAATTAGATTTCTCTCGGCAACAAATATGCACACATAACGTATACTTTTATTAATTTCATCAGTCATTCTTCGAATTAAATTATAGAAATTTACATTCAAAACAATGTCCCGAATTCCATTAATTTGCAATAAATAATTTGTTTGAAAGAAAGATATTTTTTTTAATAATACAACCTTACGATTAATTTGCAATTTTTCCTTCAAAATCTTTCTCTTGAAAGTGTAGCAGAATCATAAAAAAAAAATATTGTCTTGTTGTCAGATATTTTAATGAAAACGTGTTTCAAGAAACGAAATTCCAATGCAAATAAAGGATTTTAAAGGATAGCGTCATAACATGAAAATGAAAAGAGAATTTGAAATTTCAAGCAAAGTCTAATGTTAATTTGAAAATTAATAACTATTTATTTTACAGCGACATATTGCTTTAAATAGAGCAATTGATTACAAATATTGATTAAATGTATTATTCTTTTAAATAAAATTAAAAAACGAAATAAATTTAATAATAATGGACTCAAAATAATTAATTCGTGTTATTTCTGTATTTTTACAATTAACAATTTATCATTATTAATTATTGATTAAAGTGAAAGTTCATTTTCTTTTTTTACTTTTTCGATTAATTAAAAAGATCAAAACATTTCTTTAACTACAATAGGCAAACAAAAATAATTAAAATAGCGTTTCATGCATCATGAATTTTTTAAGAGCCGGCAGCTAAACAGAATTTTATCTCATAAGGCAGAGGGATTGAAAAAATATTTTTCAAGAACAAGAACAGGAAATGATTTATTTATTAATAAGCATTTCTTAAAGGCTTTATTTCTATGCCAGCGCCTATAAATTTATTATAAAGAAATTATATATTTCACGTAAGACGTTAATGAAAAATGCATGATTATTCTTCCGATTTATTCGTATTTAGTATTTAAATTTTTGTTTATTTCTTCTACATATTTTAAATAACAGATAGAAAATAAATTTATAATTAATGTGTAGGGAAATTGGTCGTACGGCATGAAAAATGTTGGATAAGTTTGATAGAATGAAAAAAAAAAAAAAAAAAAAAAAAAAAAGCTTTCAAGCATTAAAATATTTAGACTTTACCTCAATTGTTTAATTTTTTATATATATAAGCTCCCTTCCTATTGTTTTTAGACGTGCATGAGATTTCAAAGAATATTTTAAATAAATTATAGAAAGAGAGTAAAAAGAAGAAAAGAAAATATTTACAGATTATATATATTTCGCGTTTTTCTTTCTATTTTCTTTTGTTTATTTCAGTTTTATTTATTTTATTTTTTTTTGTTTCATTTTCTGTTCCTATTTTTTTTTTAAATTCTACAATTTCTTTGTTAATGGTTTTGTACGCCAATTGAATTCTCAGTTAATTTAAGATTACTTAATTTAAGATTAATAAGATTAATTTTCATTAATAATAAAAACAAGAATGTGATTGTATGTGTAAGGTATCTGTCAATGCGACTCAAGACATGCCGTTACATCGAATTCGACAGAGGTATACTTTTTAGGTGGGAAGGTGCTTCATCATAGTGAATATTTTAAAATTTCAAGTAGAATTTTAATAAATTTAAAATTAAATAAAATGTTCGCATTTCTCGATAATAACTCCTGGAAATATTATTATACAAAAAATTATTTTAACAGCACTTTAGAATTACAGAAATTATCCTTTTAATGACCTAATTCATCTTCATTTAATTTTTTCTTTAATTTAAAAAAATTTATGTCGAATTTACAATAAAACGTTTTATTGTTTTTATGGAACTCTAACAGTTTTAAATGTTTTTAAAGATATTTAATTACGTATTTCTCTTATATTGTTGAAAGCCAAGAAAATTTTCTAATGGAATTCACTTTTTTTAAAATTAAAATTATATTTTTCTGTGAAAACTGTAAACAAAGTCTTGTATAGTACTAATTATATTAAGAATTGTATCTGTGATTTTAAAAATTATAAATCCTATTATAAAATTCTCTGTAGGCATGTTTTAAATCAACTAACATGATATACAAGTAAAATGCGAAATATCAATTTAATGATTAAATTAAATGTATACTTTGCAAGAGGGATTCGAGGGTGAAGTTTACATCGACAAAGCGCAATTAAACGTTAGAAGACATGGTCTGGCTTAGTGACCTTAAGACCGCTTCGGGGGGGGGGACAATAAAACTTTTTAATGTCAAATGTTTGAAGTTTAAAATTATTTTTCTCAGTAACTATGATAATTAATTCCTGCATAAAAGATTGTAATGAAATTAAACAAAATGAGTATTCTCGTGAATACGCTGGTCGCCAAAGATGCTTGTAATAAATAAGTTGAATATAAATAACAGAGGAAACAGAGGTTCTAGAAAAATTAAATATTCATGTACAAATTTTGTAAAGAGTTTATTTTAATTTAAAGATATTAAATAAGGAAATGTTTCAAATTATTGCCAGTTTGAAAATTTTGTCTCAGCAAAATTAGAGAAGTTTTTTCAAATCAATTGAATTTGACAAAAAAAAAAGAATTAAAAAGAAGTTTAATATGTCAAAGCATAATAAAATATATTAGGCTGTTCAGACTTTAATGTGGCTATAATGCTACGCAGAGCATCTGGAAATCTTAAAAAATATTGTTTCATTTTTATCAGGAAAAGGTTATCTTGCTTCAAATTTCACGATTAGGAAACTTCACAGAAATAAAATTTATCAGCTTTTGTCTGATTTTTTTTTATTTAGCCATAACCTAGATACCTCATTTTTTTTAAAGATAGGCAACGAAGGAATATTCTTTCAGAAAAAATTTCAAATATTGTTCAATTATTTTTCTGATTTCAACAGATAGTAGTAATAAATATTATGAGTTATTCTTACCTTTATTTATCCGGAAGAGCCTTGTTAAATTTTAAAGAAACACATATTGCATATTTAAATTAAATACATTTTAACCTTATAATGGTTATGAAATATCGTATTTATTACGCAATAACTAAACGAAAGCAGTTTAATTAAAAAGAGTGGTTCTTCTAAATTATTTAAAAAATCCATTTTTTGTTTTAAATTTTATATTTATAGATTATCATTACTGGTTTATTTCTTGGATTAAATGAAGTTCTTTGTGAAGCTTATAATTGTAAATGTAAGCTTTTTATAATATGTTTGAGCGTTTTTTACTTAGAACTGTCTTTGGAGATCAACTTAATAATCGAAATAATGAATCATTTTTATTTACTTTGATAATAATACTTAAAAATATTTATTATGACAAAAAAAAATAACCACAGTCTACTTTGAAAAAAGTTAAATATCTTTCTTCTTTTATGTAATTATTAATTTAGAAATAGATCCTTAAATCCTCATCAGTAGAAATTATTGAGCAATCAATATCAATACTAATAAAAAAAAAGAGAAATAATGTATGACTCTTTGCTGCTGGCGCTGTATATGCATCATAGAAAACTGGGACGATTAACTTTTTTTTAAAAAAATTCTTTAAACATTTTACTTAATAGTTTTTATTTATTTATGTATTTTAAATTTACTTTTATTTTCAGGTTGTTTTAGACAACACAAATATAATTTTTCTGATATGTTAACATTCTGCTTTTAAATTTGACCATGCTTAGATAATACAAATATTAAAATGCTTTCTTTTAAGGCATTGATACAAATAGGTAAATTATTAATGCATATTTTTCAATTTTCATAGAATTCATGCTCTTTAATTTTAACAAAAAATTAAAGAAAATTTTTAAATATTTATACATTTCTCATTAAAAGTTCACAACCAGTAAAACCAATATTTCTGGATTATAAGCTCATCTCCAAACTAGTATGTATAACATTTATGATTTAGAACGATACTGTTAAATGCTACGTAAAATCATATGTTATCGTTCACCGTGTAGAACTTTCCTACATTATTTTCAAAATTAGCGGATCATCTTTGTTTTCTTGTAACATCTTTAACTAATTTTAAACATTATAAGAAAACTCTTTTCAAAATTAACAAAGCGCATCTTCAAACGTAAAATGAGACATTTATAGATATTCAGTTTATACAGGTCATTAAATGAATAAAGAAAATTTCTTGATATTAAATAAAAACATAAAAGATCGTTTTCGTACAGTAATAAGTAATTGAAATAAAAATTAGAATTTCCTTTCACTGGTGACGCCATGATTTTCAGATTTAGCATACCATACAGCTTTAAAAGTGTTCCTATTACAATGTATTTTATACTTCGAATATTATAATTTTTTTGTAAAATCTCTAAAAATACTGACATATTTTGTATCAATTAGATGTATTTGATGATATTTCAGTTTCATAAATTAAATTGTTTTTTTTATCACGAGTTTTATCTTTTTTACTTTCATTTTTTCTATTGGTAAAGAATTACTTGAATAATCTTAATAGTTAAAATTCTAGCTGTATGAAATATGTTCATAATACAATCAATTCCATGTTGTTAAAAGTTAAAATCAAGACCTATACATTTCAAAACAAGAAGACACGCTAAAGTATTAAATAATCATCGTTTCTTTTACAAAAAAAGTAATTTTTATTCAATTTCAATTTCAATAATAAATTCAAATGTTTGTTTCCAATTCAAAGAAAGGGCCATCCGAAAAGGCAACATAAGTATTTTTGAAAATTAAAGTGTAAAAACAAATTGATTAATCATACACAAAACCTAACAAAGCAATAAAAAAGAGAATATTCTTGAAACAAATATTTTTGAATAAAATTGCTGTAATAGCTTGAGAAGAAGTTAAATTAACTACAGAATAAAAATTATGCAAAAGAAAAAGAAAAGAAAAAGAAGAAAAGCATTTATATTATGGAAATTTTTTTTGTAATAATTACCTTTTAAAATAAGGCTTAATAATTCTTATGATGATTAAACGAACTTGAATTTAAATTGTTCTCCAAACGAAAAATCATTATTTAATAATAATAAATTATCGTCTGAAATGTTAAATAAAAATAAATAATAACAAAACTTAGAATATGAACGCAGTATGTTTTCAAAACAGAAAACAATATTTTGGTACAACTAAAAGAGGTTTTTCGCATTCTTTGGTCCTGAAAATAAATAAATTTATTATTTTTCGAATTTTAAGAGGAACGCTTTAAATGAAGAAAAGAAAAATAATAATTAAAAAGAAACGAGAGAAAAGCGGGAGACTGCAATTAATTTTACGGGTTCCATTTCCATGGAACAATTTCCAACGTCCGATATTACGTAATTTAAAAACATTGTTGGCAACCCTAGTGAAAAGCCGTATTTATTTGCACTCTTTCGTTCTTTTTCGTTATGAAATTAACGAATTCTAAGAGGAAAAAAATCACGAATGGCAGTCGGAACATGATTATCACATGTATCCAGGAAATTCGTGGTTAAAGTGATCATTTTCGCTTTTACGATGAGTGTTAATTATGCAGTGCTTGTGTTTAACAGAATTTTTTCTTTTTTCCATGCCATTTTGATCAATTGTTCGCTGTCTGAAATAAATTATTAGGGAAATTACTCTAATAATTATGTGTCCATGCATATATTTAGAGGTTGCAATCCAATAATATCTGGATATGTAAAAGTATGATCGTGTTCTAAGTTTTTTTATGCTCTATTTCATTGTTATGCAAATAAAAAAAGTGTCTTCATACATTTCATATATGTGTGTGTGTGTTAGAAAATTACATAGCATAGTGATTTCTGAAATAAGCTAACTCATTATAAATATAAATTACTTCTAAGTTAAATAATTCAAAGTATATAAAAATGAAAGTCAAAATGTGAAAGTTTTAAAAGTAAAACGTAATTTTAAAAAAACCTGATTTTTTTAAAATTGAAAAAAGGTTAGTTAAAGAAATCAGAGTAACAAACAAACTTTAATAAAAAGTATTAGATCTGTAGTTTCGTTATTTCAAAATGAATTCGTAGTTAATTCTACACAATTTAAATTTATTTTACGTAATATTTCAATTTATAAATATGTTATGTTTACAATGAAAACTAATTAGTTGCTTGTCATATTTTAAAATAAATTATTAATAAAAAATGTAAAAATTCATAAAATCTGTACTAATAACTTGAAATTTTAGGACACAAATTTTAGAAAAGGGGAACAGTTCAGCTCACGTTAAAAGTTTAGAGCAGGTATATTTCAATTTTTCTCTCTCGAAACCATTTGAAAAAAAAAAAAAAAAAAACTATAGCTCCAAGCATTTCGATGCATAACAAAGAGATTAAATAATTAAGGAAAATAACAATAGTGGCGAAAATAGAAATCAACGAAATAAAATAAATGAATAATTCATTGATAATATGCATCGAAAAATCATCTCAAAATATTTATACAGAAAATTCCGGTAACAGATTCATAGTACAGAAGCCTTAGCGATTATATTTTCATAATAATGCTTTAAATAGGATAAAATCACATAATAACGAGATTTTCATGCCAAATTGTTTAAAAATTCTTTTTTTTAAGAATGCACAAAAACCTATCAAAGCCTATACGCCCTTGTTGAAATTTTTTTTAAAAAATAAGAAGATTTGAAACATCGCAGGTGGATGCGTTTGCTTGGCTTATTTGTAGTTTGTTTTAAAAATTTACTCTAAATACTGATAACATAACATAAATATAGTACTGATAACATGCAAATATACAAAAAATCTATTCAAAATCATTGGGACGCACCGTATATAAATCCAGTAATTAAAGCAATGAAAAGTATTTTCATAAAATACACTTTAAAAACATTTTTAAAAATTTAGTAAAATTACAGAAAAATTAAATGGAAAAAAATTAGTATCAGCTTAAAGCTTTATTTTATTTTAAAGGTTGCGTAAAAATGATTTTGTGCAGCAAATGCTCCGAAGTTACTAAGGAAAAATATTAAAAATGTGAAATTTAAATTAAAACTAATAAAATTTATGAAAACTCTTTTCTTATAGAGCACATATTCTCCAAGAATTAATTATAAGTCAAATTTGGACAAAATAACTGAAGTCCAACCATCGGCCTTTGTAGATCGCTTTGAACGACTTTTTAACCATCATGCATGTCGCGTTAAATGATTTTTTTTCCCTCATATATGTCGCTTTGAATGATTTTTTTTTTTCATTATAGATATCGATTTGAATGAGCTTTTTTTTTTTTCCATCGTGGATTTTTATTTGAATGATTTTTTTTTCGTCATGCATACCAAACTTTTTAAATATTAACATAATAAAATATATGCAGCAAAACAAATGCACTCACCTGTCTGTATTGGATAAGAGAAGAAAGTATCTGTAAATGCTGTCGGAGTGGTAAAAGCCCTGAGCTTGATCCTGTAGGTAGAAGCAGCTTTGAGAGGTCCGTTGCAGTATCCTTTTACGCCGTGGCACGATTCTGCACCAACTACGAAATCCTCCACCAAAGAATGGTTGAAGGGATAGTAAGGTTCCAACACCTGCAGGGACAGAAAACAGAATGCTGATTCCGCGCTTAAAAGGGTGCTCGACCTTTGAGTTCTCTCCACGGACGATAACAACAGCGGAAGAGATGAGAGAGGGGGAGGAGAACAGCATTCGTCGGTCTTCTGGAGTTAGATTTCTGAAGTTCTTGAAACATCCACTACGTGTACAGCTGATAAAGAGCGTCACTTTTGGAAAGCCGCGGTTATTGTAGGGGGGGGGGGGGGGGATAACGCAGGGCCATCTGTCAGAACCGTTTATTTAGACGAGTACTTTATTTTGTTTTCCCGAATAAAACAAGAAGTAGAATAAATTTTTTGTAAAAAAAGAAAGTAGATTAGTTTTATTAACAGAAATTTAAATTTATGATGAAAATCAGTCGCGGATAGGTTTAAATATTGTCATTTATTCTAGAACAATGAAGCGTGATTCTTCAACAAAATAGGAAGTCAATTTAACTCTCATTTTAAATTAATCAATTTTAAAATTATGGACTATTTTATGAATACATTAGCAATTCGGCATATTTTGAACTTCAGGATTGCTAGATTAACAAGTATTTATTTAAGGAAATGCAACAAATAATAATAAAATCTGTATTTATTATGCCAAAACAAAACAGTAAAATCTGCACAAAAGGTGCCAAATAATACAGAAAATATTATTCAAAATCATACTGTCCACATTGCAAGATCACTGAAATCCGTATACTACGACTTGTTTTTCCTTAATACTTTCCATCCCCATTCTAAAAACGTTGGATTTGAGCAAGAATCGATATAGTAGTGGATTATTGAGAGTCTATTGTACACCTTTATATAAACTTTTTCAATAATCATGCTTTTATGGGCATTATCGAAAGCAAGCAGCAGCATGAAGCAATAGCTAAAATGAGACATTCCTGCTTTACTTCTTAATCATTTAACAATTATTATTTTTTATTAAACTTTTAACCAACTTTGATGTCACTGAAGCTTCTTTTATGGTTTAATTTGACTCATACATAGAGTCAATTTTACTCATAAGGTTTGAAATAAAACATTTACTGAATTAGAAATTTGAGATGCTATTACTTAGACTACGACTTGTTCAAGTTTTTAAAATAGAAAATCTAAGAGGAGTATCTCAGAAGGACCTCGGGAGCAAATCTAAGAGGCGAATCAGTGGGATCTCAGTTGGCGTGAGGGATGGAGTAACGATGACTCAACTGTTGTACGACAGAATTACTTGTCTTAAATTTAATTCTTAACATGAACATCTTTAAAACCTACTAAAATATGGCTTCAGACTGATTCGTTGTTGCTTAACAAACACAGCCACAGATTCATGGCATGAAAATTAAGGAAATTTGTATGAGTTCCTGTGTGAGGATAAATACAAATAATTAGAATCTTTCTTTTATTATTTACGTTAAAGACGATTTAATTAATTATACAATGTAATTAATAATGGTTTTGGAATATCATCTTTGAAATCTTGAGGCAACAATACGGTTATGATTTATTCTCTAATCTTAAAACAGTTTCCTGGCTAATTTTTGGTATTGATGAGCTATCGATGATGACTCAACAAGAATCATACTTTCAAATGATATTCTCTGGTTCAATAGCGTAATTACAATAAATAGTTTTCTGATGTATAATATTTAATTTTTGCAATTATCTCATCTCATCCATCAATTTCAAAATTCAAAACAGAAATATATAAGTGTGGAGAGTCCATAAATAATGTCATCTACAGCATCTTGAACTACTTCTTACTACGCTACTTGGAATAGAATATATCGGGTGAAACAACGATAGTCTAAAATAAATAAGTTATGTCTTGGATGTGTACATTAATGATTTTAGGAATCTAGTAGCACCTTATTATAAATAAGTCGCTATGACATAATGCGGTTATGTAAAACGACTGGTATATAATATACAAGTTGATTCAAAAGTCCGTTAACATTTCAAAATTCCTTAATTCCCGGAATAATACATGTAAAGAGATAATCATCGACACATATGCTTGAAATGACATGGGATTTTATTAAAACAAAATTAAGAGGGTAAAATAATGGGGGAAGATGACGATTGTTTTCCTAACCTGTTGTGAACCGAAGAAACCCGTTTAACACTCCGAGGGTCTGACAATTCCCACAACTGCAGAATTTGGGCTACTGAAAATCCAAGAATTGCTAGTGAAACCACATTACATGAAGTTGGTTGTGAGGTTACCTGAAATCACAAGTCTATCGCAAACGTCCAATCTCATTAGGGATGCTAGCATCCTAAAAACATCCGACGACAATTTATCAGCATACAAATATGCTGTACAGTATTATTCACAACTTTGTTCTTCGACTTCAGGTGTTGGCGAAAGACGGTCGACATGTTGAGCATTTGTTATAAAGAACATAGTCTTTGTTAAAAATTAATTATCACGCTAATGATTGCTTTTGTTTTTATATGAAGAGACACACCTATACACTTACCTACCTATATATATATATATATATATATATATATATATATATA